>VXAX01000281.1:580843-676354 GCA_013399835.1 Leptocoma aspasia
AAAAAAAAAAAAGAGAGAGAGACGAGACAGACAAGGGAGCAAGGCAAACCCCATGCTCCTATATCATTTATTGCCTTAAGAGAAAAACGTGAAAAACAGCAGCAATGCTGCCAGCAACAGCAAAACCAAGCAGTGACAAAACTCACACACTTTGAACAGCAATCCTCATGATTCTTGAGGAAAGCACAGGGAAAGACTGTTGGTGCTGAAATGCCAGGCACAAGGGACCAGGGCAATGGGTCTGGGAAGTGCATGGGGGGGACCTGTTTTGGGAAGTGTATGAGAGCAGCTTCATGGGACTGGTCAGCCCTGGGCTTTGGAAGGTGAGCAATTTCAGCAGCCTTCCCTCTCCTCTGGCAGCCCCTCTCCAGGCTCACCAGGTGTAGGTCCAGGCTTTCCCTGGCTCCAAACCCAGCACCCTGCCGCTCACTGAACTGTACCAAGGGAATCCTGCTCTCCCCATGTGCCAAGGGCCAAAGGGAAAAGTCTTGTGCTGGACTAGGCTTTCCCTTATCAGCTCTCTTCCAGCCATGCTTCATCCACAGCTGTTCCAGTGCCTTGCAGGAGAAGACACTGGGATGGTGGCTCTCACGGATATCCCCAGAGCTTGTGGGAAAGTACCACACGTATAGGTTGGGAAATCTATAGGTTCCCTCATTTTCCAAGATGTTGCAAATATGCTAAGAATCCCTTCCCTCTTCTCAGGCTAGGTTCTGAACAGAAAAATTCCTTTTTATATATTAATTCTTTAAAAATTTCCACCAATGGCTGCTTAGCTAAGACAAGGCCGAGAGCTGTTCATTCATTTGTGCACGGGGTTGATGATCCCCAATGATGCCTTCCAAAGTCAGCCATTCTGTGGTTCAGTGAAAATGCTTTTTAGCTACTTTAATCTGCCTGACATGAGAGATATTAGACCAACATATATTTTTCTTCTATGTTAGAAAAATTATCCCATGTATATTTTCTCTTTCCTTTTGTGCCTTTCACCCATGCAGTACAACAGTTGTCTGCAGCTTTCCTGTCACAGAAAGTGAGATCCTTGTATTAGCACAAAGAAAAACAAACCACCTCCCACCAGCTACAGTAGAAGTGTAAATTACCATGTGGATAGTTGGGAACTCAACATTTATGCCTATTAAAATATTAATGAAGAGTTCTGTCTCATTTTTCTATATGAAAAAGGAGGAAATTCTGGAGTACATGATTACTGTCTAATATGCAATTTTAAAAGATCTGTTACTTGTTTGGTGCTCTAAATCCCATACTTTTGAATATTGGTTTGGGTTTTACCCCTTGATCTTTCTGAGAGGCAGAACAAAAGATAAAAGCATAGGAAAGAAAAAGTGCAAGGCAGTCCAGCTTCCCTGAAGTGATGGATTGAGTGGGTGGTAGCTATTTGTCAAGGAAGTTCATCTGGTAAATTCCCAACTGACTCCATGTCAAAGGAAATAACTGAATTTCAGCTCCATGTTAGCCAGGCAGATCAGCATTTCAGAGATAACTGGACTGCAGTACTATTTCATAGCACCCATACTTTCCTGCATGGGAGAATTATTCCAAAGAGCTCACCTGCCTGCAAATGAACTAGCTAGGCTGGAAGGGAAACAGGAAGGAAATAATGACAAAGGATTTTATAGGCTGGTTTTGTTTCTAAGGCTTTATATTTATAAAATGCAATTAAGACAAGGAAAAATAATTCCACTGTTTCTCCACATTTACTCATTTCCAGTCTGAGCTGATAACAGCAGGTATGCAAACTTTCTTTCTTCAGCTGGTGGTTTGCTGTCTGATCAATAGTAAGTGTTGAGGTGTTATTGATGTGCCCTGAATGGTGCCTCCCAACTCTGCCAGGACTCTGCAGAATGAGGCAGATCAACTGCCACATTAACTGTCACATGCCAGAGTTTTTCTGGTTGCAGAAAGACTTTTTTTCATCTTATATTCGTGTTGTTAACTCTCAACACACACTGCTGCATCCTACACAGGCGTGTCTTCTCTTGCCTTTGAGTATCATGGAGAAAAGGAGGCAACTGCCTGGTGTGTGCAGGGATGATTCAGACCTCTGGCTGTAAGGACAGCCGTGGAATGCTTTGGTGAATGCTAGATGTTCACCTTGAAATAATTCTTCATTGAAGTTAGGTGAAAGTTCAAAGGAGATTACTTAGACTTACAAAATCCAAACCAGAAACCCAATTGCAGTGACAGAGATTACATAAATGTAGATGACAGAAATAAAAGCAAGCTGCACTTAATCTGTTTGCACTAAGGATAAACTTTAAAGACTGCTCTTTGCTCCCTCCTATCCAGCTGACAGGCTACAGAGGTTTACCTATCCCATTTGCTAAGGAAAAACATCCTCTTGCATACCTATGTCTTGTGCTGCAGCCTCGGAGCTCCTTCTCTCTTGGCACCACGTGCTGGCTTGGATTTTGGGTTCCTGCCTTGGTCTCCCAGCCTCTTCCACAGTCTGCACCCTGAATCTCATGTCAACATGGAAAATCACAGTTATGCTCAGTATAAACACAGAGAATCAGTGCAGGCAGTGTATTTCTGTTTCTTCACTGAAACTGTAGGCAAGGATTTTACAGTGACACTGGATCTGGGGTGATGAAATCCTACTCCTCCCTGTAAGTGAAACCATGATAATGATGTACTAAAAAACCCAGCTTTAGTCTCTTAGGAATGTCTTTAGTTAGATGGAGCCAATGTGTGTGCAAAAAAACCCTGTAAGTGGAAAAAAAGCAAAGACACTGCTGCTAAGAAATATGGATTTTTGGCTACAAAATTCACAGGAACTATTTGAGAAGTAAGTTTAAAATTTATCCATGATTAACTGAAGCCTGCCTTTCGCATACAGCAAGAAGTGAAATCAAATTGGGGGGAATGAAAAAAAAAAGGAAAGAAAAAACAGCGCTGAAAAAACAGCACTAAAAAAAAGTAAAACACCAGAAAATCAGTACATACAAAGCAGTAACTAAGACAGCAACAGCTACAGTGGCAGAATTATCAGCAAATTGAAAGGCAATCTGTGAATTGTATTTATATCATAAACAACTTCAGTTATATGGCCTTGAAAAAGCAAGACTGGATCTGCAGCTCTCTACTTAGAAACCAACTTATTAACCTCACTGGAGATCATCTCACACCAACTCAGGGTTTGCCCATGTAAGTGATGAAAAAAAAAGGGTTAATATAGTGAAATGTAGCTTTCAGCAAGAAACAGGTGATTGATTCTTGTCCTTTGGTGTAGGGTACAGAAATACTCTAATAAGGAAGAGGGAAAAAGGGAAGAAATAGGTGGCTTGATTTTGAGAAAAAGCTGTACTTAAGGGCTTTTTCTGTAAATGTATCATGTTCTTACAGTGAAATTGAAAAATGTATTTTACATTAAAATCAAATGGACTAATTATGTAAAAATACTGAAGGAACAGAGGATGCCATTTTGCCTGTCTGCTCCTTTTATGTGTTAATCATGTGAAAAATGACTGCTTCATGCAAAATTTTGAGGCCTTGAGCTCAAACAGACCAACTGGAGAAGAAGCTATTTAGTAAATGAAAACCATACGAAAGATGGAGATTTTACATAATTGTTTTCAGGAACTTTTACTTATTAAGAAACTGGACTTTTAGGCTAACACTGTTAGACATAAGTAAGTTTCCATCTTTTTCCTAGTAGATACAAACCCAACCTTTAACACAACTATCTGAGGTTTTATCTCATCTGTGGGCTTCCAGTACAAGTTTCCTCACTGAAGATCATATGTGTGTGAGCAATTCTTATTTGCAAATGTATTTTTATTGACTTCAAGTAACAAAGCGGGTCTTAGCCTATGCTGACGGGATTCCTTTTAGGAATATGTTCCCAAGTGTTGGTTCATCACACTGCAAATACCCACATTGATTTATTTTATCCAACAACATGAAGAGAGTTCGGGTGGTAATACTGAAATATTTGTTTATTTTTAATATTTCTCATGCACATCTACATTTTTTAGGAGTCCACATTTTCTGAACATGGGACAAATTAGCTCAAACATAACAAACAGCTCAAAAAACTGGCATAAGAAGCCTGCAGGTCTACACCAGAATCTTTTCTCCAGCTGTTTCCTTTGGGATACAAAGGAAAAAACCAAATACACAAACAAAACCCTCAAATAAATGAAACAAAAACCCATCAACAAACCAGAGCCACCAATAAGCCTCCCTGGCTGTTGCACACAGTGCTTGAAAGAGGTGCTGCCACACATATATACACAAGCACTCAATAAAATCCCTCCACAGGGAAAGCACAGAGCAGCTGGAAACCCTTTCTGTGTGCCCAGATTAGCCACAAAACTGTGTAGCAGAGAGCTAAGCCTGGCAACAGGATTCGAGTCCCAAAGACTATTTTATTCCCACATAACTTTCTTTCAGTAACAGAGATCATTCATTTCAGTCTTCTAAATAGGGAAATACATATTCTTTTCAAATGGCAAGCATTTAATTGCACAGCAACGTTCTGGTCCACACACCTTTGGTGTCGTGGTATTTTTGTGATTGATTTCAAAGGGGGTCAATGTCACCCCAAAAGAGAATAACCTTCTCTTCTCCCTCCTTGCTCTCTACTCCATTCCCTCCCCTCACAACTCACAATCCCCCTGGACACCTTAACCACACTTCAATACAGTTTGGCTGCAGTTAAAGGTCAATGAGCAATAATGAATGAGGGAGCTGCAGTAGCTCTAATTCCTGTCACAGTCATTCGGGTAAAATGGTCATCTGGTGAAGCTGCTGAAATGGAGGCATGTGTCTAAGTGGCCAATTCACTCAGGCCTTTAACCATTAATAAAACTTTTGGGCTATTAGATCAAATGGTAGTGGCATGAAACAACAACATGATCTGAATCCCAGACAGATACATGAGCAGACATTTGGAAGAGACAATTACATGAAATACAGAAAAAATATTATTTCATGATTAAACTAATTATTGAATTTAGCTGTATCCAGAATCTATCTTTTCTTTGGCTGCATCCTTCATTGCTTTTGTTTACAGCATGAATTATACAGCTGGATGCTGGGGGAGAGAGGAGGGGAGCACCTAGGGTATATTGTCCCCAACCTGTTATTTCACACATGATGGATCTAAATTAGATCTTTGCCCTTTTTTTCCTGGGTTGTTGTCACAGGTCTTTTTAGGATTACTCAGAAAGGGGGTTACCATCACTCTCCCTTTTTGAGACCATTAAAAGGGTATTTTTCAGCCCCCAAAAGACAGATATTGGGGGGCAGGGAGGGAATGAGAAGAAGATTCTTCAGCTTTCACTTTTGCAGTCTGACAGCAGGACTTGGAAAAATACACCTTATGTGTATGCTTTTTTCTGCCTTACTTTTTCCTTCAGTTCTCAGTCTGAGTAACCATTAGTAACCACTAAATCTCCAGGATACTGACCCCAAGTGTGTAATAAAGGCAAAATCTTTACTAAATATGAATTACTTGGTGGGATGGCAGCCAAGAAAGGAATTTAGCAGTAGTCCCACTTATCATACCTTGTGTGTTAGAGGCCCATTTTTCTATTGATACACAAAGACAACATTTATCTCATAGGGATAAATAATTCTGATTTTGAAGATAAGTTTTTCAGGTTTTCATACTCAGAATTAAAAGCAGATGAGGACAAGCCAAGTCTCATTAGGGAAATAGGAAAATGTAAGATAATGTGGTTTGGCTTTTTTTGTTTAACATGTATTAAAACAACATCATTTTAGTAGACTAAAGGCCAAGTAGGGATTTTGCTTTTGGCTTGCATATTTTTCTTTTTCTTATCTTTTTTTCATATATGTATTTGCACATATTTTCTACTTTTACCAAAGGACAACACATGTTCCATATACAACTGAAAAGATACTCAGTCTAAATATGCACCAGGGTAATGTTATGAATTCACTAGTGCTGTTTGAACTAAGTGATTACTTTTGTGTAAAGTTATTTCCATATGTAAATTTCTGTAGCATCAATCTACATTATTCTAGTTAATAAGCTAAAAAAGTTAGTCAACCATAAACAATGGAGATGTTCTATGATTCCAGAATTTTCTGGCATTCAGTACTCAAAAGCAATAAATTAATTATTCATCTTTGAATGAATGGAGTTTGGTTTTTTGTTTTGGTTTGGTTTGGGGGTGTTTTTTGTTTGGTTTTTTTTGTTTTTTAATATTGTGCTTTATTCTTTACCGTATTCTTTGCTTTTAGNATATAAAGGAGTTATTATTCCACTCCAACAGATGGCAAAAGTAAGTAACCAAGACTAAGATGACTCCATCCAGTTCAAAAATTACTGAAAATCAGGGTCCTAAACACTCTTACTCAGCTGTTCCTAAGTGCTGTGGTTGCCCATACTGGATTTTTCACTTAAATGTGCCCAAGGTACCTCAGGCAGCTCCTCTGAGCATCCTGCTCTTGCCAAGCCAAGGTACCTCCCTCCAATCCAAGCCCCGAGGGTTGGCTCTTTCGTGCATCCTATTGGCACACTGTAGGCAGGCGTCAGACTCAGGCTGTCAGTGTTGGGGGGTCACACTCTGTAGCCCTCTGCTAGGCCTGGGCTTCAGGGTCTTGACTCCAGTCAGTGAAAAAAGCTGGATGTATGAATCAGGACACCCCTCCTCTCTGTGTATTCCTTAAACTCCATGCTATGCTGCATTTAGAAGCTTCATATGTAACCAGTTTGATGTAATACCCACAGAAACCATTAATTGTCCTTTGGGCCCATTGGGCAATTAATGGCTTCTGTGACGGTATATAAAGATGAACAAAGTGAACTGTATTTGTTCAAGAAGTTCCCAATTTAGCAAGCAAAGATTGAGTAAATGGTCTCAAAAGTGCAAGTCCAATAAGGCAGAAAGGTAACCATCATGTCTGAGATGTTCTGAAAAGAAGGCAACTACTGATCTTAAATTACACACCATCAATATTTACAGGATAATATATGCTTGGCAATGTGTGGCACACCTCAAAAAGCACACAAGGAGCATTTTCATAGTCAATGAGGTATGCAACTATTCCTATGTGATTAAATATCCAATTCTAGCATTCAGTCATGTTACTTAATTATTATGCCCAAATCTTTGACTTTTAGAGGCATGCATGACCCATGATTTATGCAGAGAAAATTAGTAGCAGTATAGAAGAACTGATTTTATTCACACATCTTCCACCCTTTTTGTCTCATTAGAAAAATTAGGTAGGACTTCACAGGGAAAACTGAAGAAATGAAGCTGTTATAAAACAAAGGAAGAAAAGACTTAAAAAACTCTGGTTTTCAAGTGTAAGCAATTTGACAGCTACCTCTTCCCTGTTATGATGGGACTTCAGCTCTTTCATGGTGTGGTTGCAATGTTTATGGCTACCTGAGAGAGGCTGTGTCAGACAGGTGCAACACAGGCCATTTGTGTTTTACCCATCAAACCGTCTTCATGCTGATCTGCAAGCCAAGCAGGAGCCAGTGGCTGACAGAATACATGTTTTATAAACTTCCAGGTAACATACAGCCCAATGACCTCAGCATGCCTTATGCATGTGGTAGTGATGTTAAATTAAGGCCTGAAAGTTATTTATGGGGTTTCTTATTTATTTATTTATTTAATTAATTCTTTTGTGGCTGTGATAGAGAGGCTGTTCTGGATGTAACTGAAAGCTATACTGTACACACGTGTGTTCTTTCCAGATATTTGTTAAAACCCTTTATGCCATCCAGAGCATTACATCAGCTGTGCTTTGCTGAAGAGCACCTTCCAGATAACATTTTTGTAAAAGGAAATGGAATTACATTCGACATAATTTTTACTAAACATCCACTCAGCTGCCTGCTTCTTTCAATCCCACCACTGCCAGCAAGGAAGTANTATATGTATTTGCACATATTTTCTACTTTTACCAAAGGACAACACATGTTCCATATACAACTGAAAAGATACTCAGTCTAAATATGCACCAGGGTAATGTTATGAATTCACTAGTGCTGTTTGAACTAAGTGATTACTTTTGTGTAAAGTTATTTCCATATGTAAATTTCTGTAGCATCAATCTACATTATTCTAGTTAATAAGCTAAAAAAGTTAATCAACCATAAACAATGGAGATGTTCTATGATTCCAGAATTTTCTGGCATTCAGTACTCAAAAGCAATAAATTAATTATTCATCTTTGAATGAATGGAGTTTGGTTTTTTGTTTTGGTTTGGTTTGGGGGTGTTTTTTGTTTGGTTTTTTTTGTTTTTTAATATTGTGCTTTATTCTTTACCGTATTCTTTGCTTTTAGCATGATGCACCTCTACATACATAACTTATATACACAAATTTATGTAGAAACATAGTGGTATATGTTAGTGGAACCTGATGGCGGAAAAAATAGTCAAACCTTTTTGTTTGTGACTACCAAGAGGTTCTTGATAAAGGAGAAAGAAGAATTGGACAAATACCAGTTGAAAGACTGGCTGATAAAAAAGAAGGGCAGCATATTCGTAACTACTCGGTTTGTAATGAAACAACCGCTGTTAATTTTACATCAGAAATAACATCTGTTTTGTATATATTTTTCCTTCTGAATTAATTAAAACAAGTTGAAAGATTATACATGAAACTCCATAGGTCACTTCATATATATATATATANTGTATTCCTTAAACTCCATGCTATGCTGCATTTAGAAGCTTCATATGTAACCAGTTTGATGTAATACCCACAGAAACCATTAATTGTCATTTGGGCCCATTGGGCAATTAATGGCTTCTGTGACGGTATATAAAGATGAACAAAGTGAACTGTATTTGTTCAAGAAGTTCCCAATTTAGCAAGCAAAGATTGAGTAAATGGTCTCAAAAGTGCAAGTCCAATAAGGCAGAAAGGTAACCATCATGTCTGAGATGTTCTGAAAAGAAGGCAACTACTGATCTTAAATTACACACCATCAATATTTACAGGATAATATATGCTTGGCAATGTGTGGCACACCTCAAAAAGCACACAAGGAGCATTTTCATAGTCAATGAGGTATGCAACTATTCCTATGTGATTAAATATCCAATTCTAGCATTCAGTCATGTTACTTAATTATTATGCCCAAATCTTTGACTTTTAGAGGCATGCATGACCCATGATTTATGCAGAGAAAATTAGTAGCAGTATAGAAGAACTGATTTTATTCACACATCTTCCACCCTTTTTGTCTCATTAGAAAAATTAGGTAGGACTTCACAGGGAAAACTGAAGAAATGAAGCTGTTATAAAACAAAGGAAGAAAAGACTTAAAAAACTCTGGTTTTCAAGTGTAAGCAATTTGACAGCTACCTCTTCCCTGTTATGATGGGACTTCAGCTCTTTCATGGTGTGGTTGCAATGTTTATGGCTACCTGAGAGAGGCTGTGTCAGACAGGTGCAACACAGGCCATTTGTGTTTTACCCATCAAACCGTCTTCATGCTGATCTGCAAGCCAAGCAGGAGCCAGTGGCTGACAGAATACATGTTTTATAAACTTCCAGGTAACATACAGCCCAATGACCTCAGCATGCCTTATGCATGTGGTAGTGATGTTAAATTAAGGCCTGAAAGTTATTTATGGGGTTTCTTATTTATTTATTTATTTAATTAATTCTTTTGTGGCTGTGATAGAGAGGCTGTTCTGGATGTAACTGAAAGCTATACTGTACACACGTGTGTTCTTTCCAGATATTTGTTAAAACCCTTTATGCCATCCAGAGCATTACATCAGCTGTGCTTTGCTGAAGAGCACCTTCCAGATAACATTTTTGTAAAAGGAAATGGAATTACATTCGACATAATTTTTACTAAACATCCACTCAGCTGCCTGCTTCTTTCAATCCCACCACTGCCAGCAAGGAAGTAATGTTGGAGGAACAAGCCAAAGAACTTCAGTCATTGTAAACAACTTCAAAAAATTCAGAGCCTGCTGGAGACCAATTCAAAGCCTGCATGCAACTTGTACGTCAATCCTAATTAATAGAAGAAATGGATGTGTTCAACAGATGCAATACCTCTGAGCAATTCCTATCACAAATAACAACAGCTACCAAATTTTACAAATTGGCTACACTGCCATCAGATGAAAGCTTAAAAAAAGGTAGAATTTCTTGAAGAATGGCATTTGAGCTGGATGAAAATCTCTGCTAATGATTTCTCTTGCAGTTTCTTTCATAGCCAAAAAATAACTTCTATCTTTCTCAAAAGAGTGGGAAACTGAAACTTATAACTGAAAAAAGAAAGCTGGTCTTCCACTTTTCAGGTGTTGGTAAAGACATGAAATTTCCGATGTATTTTCACTGGAGTGTTTCATTTTGGAAAAAAACTAACACAAAAAGCAGACTTCTTCCAGTTAGCTTTCCTGTCCAGCTCAGCAAGAGGAACTTCAATCACTGCTCTGCTTCAGTTGCATGAGAGATCTGGTTTCTAAAATTCCAACTTTGGCTACAGCAGAATACTGATTGGAGAACTGTAGAAGAATAGAAACTGTTAATCATATGAGCTCAAGCTCCTTGTGCTATTCTGTCACAACTCTGCAGCACGGACCTTGGCAAGGACTGCTTCATTTCCACTCTCCCCTCTGCACTGGACACTGCCCAGGCAGTGCAGAGCACAGATCTCTGAACAGCCTGATGCCACGGAGGTATTCCCTAGAGCTCCCTGTGAATGACAAGTGAGAAGGGTTCACGTAACATGGGATTCCAGGAGCATCCAAGCCTGTCTGCTACCCTACATTAACAACAATGTCCAGTTAGTCTATGATGCTGCTGACACCTGAACTTGTTTGTCTCCTCTGGCACATGAAAACTAACATCAAGAAGCAGCGAGTCATTTGTTGTGACAGCGCCGTATTGTACCACGAGCATCCCTCTGGTGTGGTGGTCTCCAAGTGCAGCAGGATAGTGCACACAGCACTGCTACAGAAAAATACTTCTCTGGCTGATGTGCAAATAGCTCTCTTCATCAATTTATCTTCTATTTTGAGGCTTTTCTTGAAGCTCTTTTATTATAGTTTCTGGGAACAGTGGTTTGTGTGTCGGCTGAAATTGAAATAATAGCTGTCATATTTACTTTCAGGTTGGCAGTCTTCATATTCATTGCTGCTATGTGGAGTTCAACTGAGCTAAAGGCCTTTGCCTGTGCTGATCACGCTCTGGGAATGCCCACAATCAATTAAAAACATGGTGCAACCCATTGCCTTTTTTGATTTTTTGGGTTTTATCTTTTTAAGTATTGGTTGTACAATGTATGCAAGTTGCCATCTTCTCATTTTGATCCAAGACAGCTCTGCACACATTTTTACCTGGAGGAGTTGGGGTTCTGGTGACTTCTTCACATACCAAACCGGTCCTGTGTCAAAGAATTGTGGAGTTCACCCTGGAGACTGTTCCAAGTGACCTCCTTCCTCACTAACATGCATTAACCAGCACTTTATAAGAGTTTTCTTCAGCTTTGCTCTGGGTTTTCCAGTAGTTTCTCCAGTTTTCTTCCCAGCTCATATAAGGGCCCATTCTGCTGCAAAACAGTCCTCAAAATTGCAAGACTCTGCTCACTCTAGGCCAATCCTACACATATGTTTTCATTTTTACATGGAATTCAGGGTTCCTTACATTTCTGCACTACAACGTCACAGTCAGCCTCTGTTCTGCTTAACAGGAAATTATTGACTGCAACAAGCTTTGGAGAACCAGCTGCTGTCAGGAACAAGGCTACCTTCAGAATTTCTTCATTCCTACTGGCATCACCTCCTCACAAACGCAGGGAAAAGTGCCTCCTGAATTTCCTTCTGTTGCCTTCCATGTTTCTGGAGAGTTCTGGCTCTGAGAGAGATCCTGAAGATCCCCATTCTACTTAAGCTGGTTTTGGTTTTGGTACCATGTGGTGCTCAGCAACCACGTGGAGACAAGGTGTTTCACACACCTCTATTCCATTCAGTGTCTCTGTTCCAGCTGCCTCTGGTTTATAGCATGAGGCCTTTACAGATATGATTCCTTCCATGTTTAATAGATCACTGTGCCAATTCCCTGCTCTTGCTGTGTGATTTAAGATAATATAATACAGCTCTTGCCCCACAGCTGTCACTTCAAACCTTTTTAGCTCTTGGGCTTGCTTTTTGCAAGAATATGCAAGAAACTTCAGATTTTACAAGGCAGCTTGCCATTCCAGCATACGTCTTTGCAAACAAGATCCTAAGAACTTTACTGGAAAATACAATTAAAGATGTTGGAACTGTAGCTGAAATAAATCCAAGTTATTCAAATGGATAGCTGCAATCTTCTTTTTTGAAACACATTTTTGCAGCACACGTTAGCACACAGCTCTTACGTTGCTCTGGAAAAAGCGGAAGAAAACACAGGCATATTTTTGACTGCAAAGATAAAAGAGAAATCCCAATGGAATTTGAATCACACATCCTTCAGGAACTTTAAGAGCAAATAGAAGGAAGCACCCTTATCTGGTTGAACTGGCAAAATTACATTGAATTTTAATAGTTTTTCTCAGAAACTAGTGACCAAAGCCAGAGAAAACTATCTGCTCTTTAAAAAGTCAATGCAGTAACTACCATGAGATGAAAGCAGTGACTCCACAAATCTTCCTGCAGTGATAAAGACAGATTTCATGCAGCTTTATATCCCCTGCCAGCAGCTGAGTTGCAGGTTACATTGCATTACCCACCTAACGTGTTTACTGACAACTAGAACTTTAGGATTTTAAAAACTGCTGAGCAATTTGAAGGGACACAGTTTTTTAAAACAGCAGGCTGATCTAAATGTACACTTGGGCTATGCTTGTATGCAGGTGAAGATTTCAGTGCCTCCTGACCAGCAGGTGTTCTGAAATTTAAGTATGAGAATCACAAGAGATGTCCACTGGATGTTTTGTTATCAGTGAAGACCATGACTGCTCTAACGCCAGCTTGTGGACTCCCACACCAGAACATTACTAGGCAGGACTCTCAACTTCAAAAAGATAACTACAGATACTCCTGAGCAGGTTTTTTGGGACTAGTCAGAATAGGGAACTTTGCATGCATGTTTAGCTAGCAACTTTCTTTGCGAGCCCTTATATCACGCTGAGTTGGATGGTATAAATATGGTCTATGCTTCATAATTGCCTTAAAGGGTTTCTACTTTTTTTTTTAATCTCCTCTTGCAATATGTCTTAATTTCCATTATTCATAACTTAATTCATTAGAGTTACTTTATGTTTTTGATTTATACATTGAGCCCAGTGCTCCTGTACAATGAAATTTTGGTGTTAAACACAGCCTTCACATTACATGTGTTACCCACTGAAAAGGCAAAAAGAAAAGGGACTAAGAGTGCAAGACTGACTTGAAGGAGAAAGTGACAAACTGCACATTGAAAATAAATATTGCAATTACCTTGCCTGAGCTGGAAGGTAGCCATTATCAATTTTACATTCAGCAGCTGTAAAAATCTGGAATATCATACTACCATGTAGCCCACCTCATCCTGAGCTGGTTTGAGTACCCAGTTCTGTCTTGAAGGCAACAAAAGAATAAATATGTGACTATTCAGACTGATTGATTAGAGAAACTACTGGAAAACACATTATCCAAGTGGTCAGACCAGAATATAATCTTTGTACCAAAGAGCAGGCTGTTCACACTGACTGGTGGCAAAAGAGGAAGGTGGGGTTATGTTTGGTTGGTTCTTTGCCAGGAGACTCCCCAGGATGGTGGGGACAACAGGGACAATCTCAATAACCTGTAAGGTTTGAATATTCTTCTCTTAGCAAGATGTAAATGGTCAAATTGCCTTGAAGAGTTTAGATTTGGCTTCCATGGGGTATAAGAGGTACTAAAGCCGTGCCTTAACCTACGTAGATTTGCCACTGTGGTGGGCAAGACCTCCTAATTTCTAGGGGTTTACACCTTTGCAAAACTGAGACTATTTCTTGCTAGGCTGCTTCTTCAAACAGTCACAAGCTTAGTTAGCTTGTCCACTAACATTTTTATTTTAGCTAACAATACAAAAGAGCTGATTGTTCTCCCCTCCCTCGAATTAAGGTCTGGCCCTTTTCTCAGGCAAGTCAATAGCAAAAATCCTAATGCAATTCAGTGAGAAAAGATGAGAACCTCCCTTTGGCAAGTAAGAATCAAATCCTTCTCACTTCTGATTTGCATTCTCTCCATTCTTAAAGAAATTGGCCTCCAAAGAGAAAAAGCATTATTTCTTGATGACTTGAAATAGAGAAATATTCCAATTTTCACAGCTCTATTGACTCACTAATATTAATAAACACACACAAAAAAAAAGAACTTGAGTGGAATATGCAGCATAAATTCAGAGGAATCCTGCCTAGCAGAGAGACTTGGCAGTTCAGTGCTATTTTACTTCATAATGTTGTTACTTTTAAGATATAGCAATAAGAGACAGCCCCAAGATTGGATGGAGCCACAGAAATTGTGGTAAGATATTTTTTAAGGTCTTCTTTCCTACAAGTTTTCAATGTAATTTATTTTGGATGAAGGTCGGTGAATTTGGTATGCAGTTTATAAGAAATTATGAATTAATGAGGAAAGTCAACATCCTCTCTCACTATTAAATCACATGGAAATCTTTGGTAATGATTGTTCATGTCTTGATACCAGCTAGACTTAAACATGTTGAGATAAATGCTGAATATAAATCAAATTGAAATTCCAGGCCAAATACCTTCATTTTTCATGAACTGGAGATTAAAAAAACACTGGGCAAAGAGTATCTGTCTATCCGTTTAAAAATGTCGCATAGAGTAAAAAAATACATTCATTTATCCCCCTGCAAGAGGCTTATAAAGAATGATGGTTTTATAACCAAAGACACATTGCCCTAAACAAAAATGGGTCAGCTATGCAGCTGCAAATTGGAGAGCTCCAGCAGAGATCTCAGAATCTCCCCTGATAGTGTTAGAGCCAGCTCAAAGGAGTGTCTACGAAAAAGTTATGAGATGAACATGTTGAGGGTTGAAAAATACAGAGTAATTACAAGTAATTTCCATGTACTGAGGCCCAGGGTCATTTATGTGTCAGTCCTCAATACCACAGCAAATGGGTTTAGTCTATCATAATGCTGATACACTTAGAGCATTTGGCTTTCTGTTCATAAGGTGCTTGGGAGAAATACTAGACTTTTATAAAAAATCATCTTAAATGGGTTCACCTCAAGTACCTATTTTTTGAAAGGTTACTGTAAACCATTAGGCTTGTATAGATAATCATTTGCAAGTGATGCAAATGGAAAATAAAGACGGGCATTTATAGAGAAGACTTTCATCAAAAGGGCTGAGAATAAACATTGCATCAGACATCTTAAATGTCTGCTGGAAAGATCATGCAGAACAATAGATTAATGACTTAAAATGAGCTTAATTAATTATTAGCCAGTAGGCTTCATGAAGGCTCATAACTTTCAACAGAACATAAATCATAAGTAAACTAGATGTAGGGTCTGCATTACACTTGGAAATAAAACCAGACTTAATTTAGGATGAAAGATGAAAAAACTTTGCTCTGTAACACCACTTATTTCATCAGGGACAACAACAGAGGCGAAGCTCCACAAAAAAATGAAGCCCAGTGACAACGTGGCAGTAATACAAGCTGAAATACTTCCAGGATCTCCTTCAAAGTCTATGGCTTCTGCTTTATTGTTCACCTTCAAAAACAAGAGACACAGAGACTTAAACACAAGGAGAAGAAACTAAATCTCAGGCAACAAACTTCAAAGAACTTCTGGCTGAGGCTGAAGTGTGACCGTTGGCTCACTCAGCTTGTAGCGAAACTGTCACTATGTCATTGGTCCCCAGCAGTTTTGGGTTTTGTCCCACGTTGCAGTTGTGAAGCCATAACTTGCATGGCTGGTTAAGACACAGACCCTAAGGAAGCTTTCTCAGGCTCCACGTGTCAGCTCTGCCTCAGCCATGCAGGGGCTAGTATGGCATTGATATCTAAGATAATTTGGGAAAAAGTGTTGAACAGATTAAAATTTACTCCATCTAAGACCTATGAATACAGCTCAAGACTGTCTTGAGAAATAGCCATGCACAATGAGCCAATTCAGGGAAAGAGCACTTATTCCCTCCTTTACACAAACAGTTTGACCAACACATTAAAAAAAAAAAAAGTTACACAAACCACTTATGTCCATCTTGCAGCACCAATCTCCCATTCCTGAGCAAGGTGACAGACCTAGATCCTCAGCCTCATTGCTAGGTAAAAATTGCATCAAACTCCTCTAGCTGATGCTAGCATGAGATGGGTTCCCTTTTACTACTCAGACGCTTTTGCCTGTGCTTCAAATGTTCTCCAGGATACATATGGGTATGTGTACATGCCATTTTCCACTCAGATGTGAACTCCAGCTGCTTGTGCCTCTCTTAGGACAGATGTGAAACAGCTCCAAAACAGGAGTCATGTTGCTGTGGTTAGTGCAGAGTCCAGGCTTTTGTATCTCTGGAGCATATTTATTCCCAAGCTAACTGCAGCTGTGTCCTTTCTTCTTCAGAGAAGTCTCACATCATGCCACTTGCAGGACAAACAGAGAAAAAAAAATAAAATCATGATTTCCTACAAAGAGCAATGTCAGCTTTCTTTTCTTTTCTAGTTATTTCTCTCCAGCATGAAAAGAAACTGTCTTTATTCAGTGAGAAATCTCACCACAGCCAATTGATAAGCAAAGAAAGCCTTGCTGCAGATGTAGGTTATCCTGGTGGGTGTTTAAGTTTGCCTCCTGGCAGCATTCCAGCTAGCAAGGTTGGCTTCAGGGTACGTACCCTCAGGGATGGCTGTGGGCGAGCAAGATCAGCACTGTTCCAACAGGCTTCCTGCTTTGTAGGACCCAGGGCTACGTGTCCTCTCGTGTGAACCCACGCTTGAGACACCTCTCAGTTTAGAAAATCCTGCAAATCCACCCTGGCACCCCCCTTGTTGATGATGGTAAGTGCTCTCCTATGAAGTAAGTCCACTAACAGGCACCCACTTGGTCTGCTCAAGCAGACTCTAAAAGACAAAGCAAATTTGTGTTCTGCATGTCCCATCTTAAAAGAACAAATTTAATAAATAATAAATAGCAACAGGGCTCAGAGTGCAGCTGCTCTGACTTTCCAGGTCTTGTCAGCTGGCTCTTCCTACACTGCCAGCTGACCCACTTGGTTGTAGTGCAGGTACTGTGGACATGTTTTATGAATGATGTTTTGTTTGCTTCTCTGTCATCAAACCTTGTCAGACTACAGCTACCTGGACGCAAGGTCTTCTGACTACATCCCCAGGAAATAATGGTCAGTGCAGTTCAAACAAGTTTTTACAGCTGCCTCTTCTGTCCCTGCCCTTAGGTAGCTGTTTGTCTACCCACCGACTTGCCCACCCACCTATGTTCCTCCTTCCTGTGCACACTTTCCAGTGACAAACATTTGTGAGGGATCTGCACTAATACTTAGCACCATTTTTCTATTGAAAGTATTCAAAAAAAAAACCAAAAAAAACCAACCAAACAAAAAACCAAAAAAACAAAGGGAAATGTGTCTACGCTTGCATGCAAAATAGAGCTATTGTTGGAGGGATCTGTGTTTGCTTGCATACAAAACAGAGCTATTATAGGGTGGGGGTCGTGTTTTCCTTTTATGTTGCAAAAGAAAATGCTTTTCCATCAGAACCAAAATGCTTTGCAAGAGTTATTTTTCACTGAACTTTAACCTGTATGATCACTCTTCTCCAGTGTTTACTGTTTGCCAAAGGGAAAGTGGAGTGCAAACACAGAAGGCTCTCCCATTCGAGAAGCAGAAAAGGACAGCACACAGCCACTTTGCCCCAGACTCCTTAGACTGAGATCTTCCACAGACCTACTTGCCAGAAATGACCTCCATGCTCCACAAAAAGTCTTTGTAAATTTTGGATTCAATTCCTGTGAAAGGAATGGGAAGGAGAAGACAAATTTTGCTGTGTGGGAAAACTATATCCTAGTCAGCTCAAACATAGGCTGATGAAATTGCATCTCTCAGGAATTAGGTCTCCCATTTTCTAGTTGTGCTTGGTGGTGGTTGTGCATCTAGACAGTTTGAGAATGGAAGCATTGTAACAATTTATTTCATATTTTCTTTCTCTCCCTGAATATTTTAAGTTTTCCCAGTGATTGTTACTGTCTGCAACATATAAGAGTTAGGAGAGAGATCTTCCATTACTAAACTAAACCTACCTTTTAGGTTTATCTGAGCATGTTCCTGCAAAATGATTATTTTCTGTCTCGAACTGACTTGACAGGAATAGGTATGTTTCCAGTAGTGGTGAAATTTCTTGTCTCTGGCTATAAAATCCTGGTCACAGAAACCTCAGGGGGTTTGTCCTAAACATAAAAATGAATAGCCCAAGCTTCAATTATAATTAACTCCAAACTTCAGTTATTATTAACTCCAGCTGCTGCTTAAAGAACATAAATATATGTATTTTTATATTAATTTCATTTTGCTGCTTGATGTACAAAATGTAATTTTTGTAAATGCCTTTGCATTGCTTTACTTCCATATTAGGGCAAACAACAGATTTGCTTATAAGGCTAACTTAAATATAAAGGAGTGGATATTATGTCAAGCTTACCATCTGCAAAGTTACAGCAAAATATTTTTAGTGTAATAATGAGGGCAGACTGGAGAATCTGGTCTAATGCATTTAGTATCCAGTTAAATTCAGAGAATCAAAAAATGGTCATAAGCATATTTGTGATTCCCTGATCTTTGCTCATTACACAGCAGGCTGGACCCAAATTTCAACTTGAAAGACATCTGAGACTGTTCCTCTATGACTTTGACTGCCAGAAGACCATTCTGGCACCACAGGAGATAGCACAGTACAACAGCAAGTCAGCTACTCCCTCTTTTCTATAGGTACACAAAAGGAGTCCTGAAAGAAATGGTTTAAGGCAGCTTCAAGCTTATTTCGAGTCTTAAAGACATACTGATTTATTTTTCCTGACTGTTATTCCAGCTCTGAAGATATATGCTGGCTGTTGTCCTTTTTTTCTGTGCATGGCTTTTTCCAAAACACCAGCAGCATTGAGCAGTATTTCCAGACAGCCTTTGATTTTATATTCTCAGTAACCTGGAAGCATCTTGACAAGAAATAGTCTTATCTCAATCTGTCAGACAATCACTGATCCTGTGTCAGCATGGAGCCAATATGCAGCAGTTCCTCTATGTCCTGCAAATGCCACCAGCTGCCATAAGTCATCTTTATTCTTCCCACAGTTAATGGGGTACAGCTGGAACATATCGCTGCTCACTGAAAGAAAATGATGTTGTCCAAAATGGGCTCTTAACTTGACCCCTGTCCTCCAAATGCAGGTGGTTGCCTGGTGGGCTGTAGCCAAGGTGGCCATGGCCTGGGGAGTGGCAAGAGGTCCCTTCTTTGCCTGTCAAGTGTGAGTGGGCAGGCCTGAAAAAAACCTAGAAGGAGTTACCAGCTCTCAGTCCATAAATTTTAAACTGTGGGCCTAGTTCTCCTGTTGAGCTTTGCCATAGCCCTGGAAGGAGTGCAAGAAGTGGACTCTGAGAAGCACAGGCTGGTTGCAGGTCCATAGCACTGAGGCTGGAGGTGTGGGATGGGAGAATTATAGAATCATTTGGGTTGGAGATGACACCTCAGATCATCAAGTTGAACTGTTAACCCAGCACTGCCAAGTCCACAACAGAACCATGTCCCCAGGTGCCACATCTACATGTCTTTTAAACATTTCCGGGCCTTGTGACTCCAGCCCATTCCTGAGCAGTCTGTTCCAGTGCTTGACAACCCTTTCAATGTAGACATCTTTCCTGATATCCAATCTATACCTCCCCCACTGCAACTTGAGGTCATTTCCTCCCATCCAATTATTTGGTAGCTGGAAGAAGAGACTGACCCCGACATGGCTACGCCCGCCTTTCAGGCAGTTGTAGAGAGTGNGATGACACCTCAGATCATCAAGTTGAACTGTTAACCCAGCACTGCCAAGTCCACAACAGAACCATGTCCCCAGGTGCCACATCTACATGTCTTTTAAACATTTCCGGGCCTTGTGACTCCAGCCCATTCCTGAGCAGTCTGTTCCAGTGCTTGACAACCCTTTCAATGTAGACATCTTTCCTGATATCCAATCTATACCTCCCCCACTGCAACTTGAGGTCATTTCCTCCCATCCAATTATTTGGTAGCTGGAAGAAGAGACTGACCCCGACATGGCTACGCCCGCCTTTCAGGCAGTTGTAGAGAGTGAAAAGGTCTTCCCTGAGCCTCCTTTTCTCCAAAATGAACACCTGCAGCTCCTTCAGCCACCCCTCATCAGACTTGTGCTCCAGACCCTTCAACAGCTCCATTGCCCTTTTCTGGACACGATCCAGCACCTTGAAAGACAAGAAATTCCCTGTGAGAGAAGCAGGGCCAGGCTGAACAAGTGCATGGCCAGGGCCGCTCCTTCCCCTTACTTAGCTTGGGCTTTCACTTAGACATCTCCTTTAATCCACTAACCATCCAAGCACAAAAAGCTCTTATCCAAGGTTAATTTGGTCCTTTCAGACTAAGTCAGTTGGTTTGAGCACAGCTACAGGCAAGATTCCCCCTCAGACTGTGAACATTCGCTCTGCTGAGAGGATTTAGGCTAAGTCATGCAAGTGCTGACAGACCTCCGGTATTTTTACACAGTCTCCTTAAGTGCCCCAAAAGTGATTTAAATTTTCCCACTGTGGGAGGACTCACGGCCTGGTTTGATGCAGGTTGAGGACTCAGAGGCTCACGGGTGACCTCGGCACTGGCAGTGGCTGGATGTACCACCACTGCAAGGGTCACCTCAGTGTGATTAACACTCCCATGTCATAATGTAACTCAGACTGCTGTAATGCTCTTCTCCAGCTCCTGAATGCAAACACAGCTGGGTTTGAAAAACTTCAGACCTTGGTCAAAGCTTGGGGATTGGTACCCTCGGTCAAACCTGCTTTGGAAAAAAACCACAGCTCCACTGCAATTGTCCCAGTGATGGTACAATCAAGATGTGACAGGCACTACCCCGATACCAAGGATCCAAAAGTGTGGTATATACTCTCTGGTGTTTTGGGATGCCTTTGCTGGTAGAGGGAGTGTCTGAGTGCCACATGAGCAGCTGATCTTCTGGATCTTGTTAATTTTTTATGCACATCCAACCCTGTGGTTGTGCAGGAGTGCCTTGATTCATCACTAGCTGTTGAAACATTGCTCAGCCTTAGGTCTGAGGCTGTCCTTCAGAACATGGATTTGCACTTACAGGTTTACTTGCATTTTAGCTCTTCTTTGGTCTGTAGCTGTTTCTGGTCCCCTTTCCCCCCTAGACTCAGTGAGCAGAGGGCACAGCGCATTTGGCTGTTCACACCAAGAGAGCTAGTGACCCAAATCCACGTGTATTTCCAAAATATTTCTAGTAATTTTTGGCATCTGTGTTCAAGTTTGGATTAGTTGTAAGTGTGTTAAATTCCTTGCATAACTTAAAGTAAACACAGAGTTGATGTTTCCAGAATCCACTTTGGAAAGTTTAGGAAAACCTGAAGAATGCTGCAAAAAGTGGGAGTAATTTCAGGCTCCTTAGGAGTTAAAGCCTCTACCACAGCCAGGAATTCTTTAAGCCAGAGCCAAAATTTTTCCTGCATATCTACTACCATATAATAATATAAATAATGTATTGAAAAAGGAAAACCAAAATCCTGTCTGGAAAATGTCAAAAGAGTTGTGATGTGCAGAACAGTGTGGGACAGGCCTGAGACATACCTGGAAGGGACTCACAGGCTGCATAAGCCACAGCAGCAGTTGTTGCATTTTGTCTTATCATGCCATTACAGAAGAAGCATTGAACCCAAGTCTTCAGAGGTTTCACCCCAGATTGCTAACCCTAGATCCCATCTTCCACCTGTGGAAAAAGTGGCCAAAATCTTTTTGCGCTCTTGAGGGAACCTGATTAATTTTTACCAGCACTGCCAGGAGGTCACCCTGGGCCACCCCTAGATAAGGGTGTGAGGTAATGTCTACCAGTGGGTAGAGTCATGGCCATAGCACTGTAAGGAAATAACTGGACTGAGCTCCAGCTACTAATGTGACCCAAATACCATGACAAACTGATTATCAGATTAAAGCAGTTTGCCAGCTTCAGATATGCTGAAATGCCACAGAAAACAGACTGGTCACAAACAGTGAGGACCCAACACTCCAGGGACTGCCACCCTGCCACCACAAACCCTTGCACAGAAGGGATGCAGAAGGCCACCCCTCAAACCAGAAGTATTTTCTACTCCGAAGTGTTTTAGAGGCTGCAGAAGGCAAACTGCAGGTCAAGCTACAGAGAGGCCTTTCCCTTAATTTTTGAGGTCAGTGATGACTATGTGGTCAAAACCTGTACATTTAAATTTGCCTTTTAAACACTCTTTTGCTCTCTCATTCTGACATCATAAGGCACTGCTGCAGGGCACATTTTCCTGTCACAGTGGGAAGATTAGAGATGAAAGAGGACTGTAAAGGGTAAGAATTTGATGCAAAGAGGATGAATTTGCTCTGTAACTTGAGTGATTAGGAGAGATATCTAGAAGTATGACACAGAGGTTAGGTTTACTTTCTTGGACCAGGAGCAAACGAGATAAAAAAAGTGGAACAGAGACAGTGACAAAACAAGACACACATGATCACTAAATGCAAACAGGTATCCTCCCACCTTTTTAACTTCTCATTCATCTGACACAGTGGAGAGCCTTGAGTGTCTCAACAGAGCTTTAAGCTCTGTTTACTCTGCCCACCCCTTGTGCACAAATGCCTGAAACACAGCTAAAGAATAATGAGACTGAGCCCTAACCTTTCAGACGTGGATAAAACCTCATATTCCATAGCCTTGCCTTTATGCCCTTTTGACTGTGCATGAGGGAATGCCTCTCCCTGTTTACCCTTCTGTTATCATGTGAGTAGCCCTGCTGGGCTAATCACATATTTATTCTAGTAAACCTTCCTTGGTAGAAAACACATTGCACTTTATTGTTATTCTGAAGACACTTGCATAAACATTGTGTCACTTCTATAATTACACACCTAAGTTGTTAGGCTGCCTGATTAAGCAGATTGTTTACTGTTATTCTTTTTAAAATCTTTTTATTTCAGTAGTTTTCTTTTTAGCAACATGATAATATGTGCTTTCACTCTAATACCGTACAGGATGCATGCTAGGAGGAGCAGATTGTTGACTGTTGTTTTAATAAATATTTTTATTGAGCTAATTTGTGTTAAAGTGATCTCTTCTACTAGCAGGGAGAAAAAAGGTTTCTAGGATGACTAGCCAACATCAACAGACAATAATAGCCATCATTTGTAGCAGTACCTTCAAACAATTACAACTGGAAACACATGTTGTTTCACAAAAAAGTGTATTATGAAATGTAAAAATTGCATCATGTTTAAGGTATTCTGCCTACAGTACATGTTACTCAAGTCAAAGGGCACATCTGTGCTGTACTGATTCAGATGACTATTTTATTCACTGGATGACGGCAATTTATTCATTGATTTCTGGATCCCAGATTGCCAAGAAGATATCAGATATCTGGTCGATGTTAAAGAACAGTTGGACTGTTTATTTGAATCTCGTTTCTTGTAGCTGTTTAAAAATCATAACTGAATATCAAATAAACGAAAAAGAACAAGGAACTATAAATAAGCCATCATATATTGTTGAATCCACTGTGATCTCTGGAGAGAACAATGTGCACAGATTTACTCACAGGACATTTCGCACACACTCTGTTAAAATTCACTTGGCCTATGTGGATACAGAAGTTATGGTCTGGATCACAATGTGAAGATGTTTCAAGGGATGTCATAATTCACATTTCTGCATTGTGGCACCAAGGGGAGGTTGCCAGCACATAACAAGCAAATAATAGACATGGTGGAGCCTTTATTTTATCTTTAATTTTCACCTTTTGCTGGCAGTCCAGGAGAGGGAAGGTCTCATGGTTTCCTTCCCAAGCTAAGAGCAGGAAGATGAGTGGACACATTCTGCCCAACAAACAATGTGCAAAACACATGTGATAGCTGCCAGAGTGCCAGTATTTCATCCCAGTTTCATTTACATATCTGTGGGCTGGGAAGGTGGGGAAGAATCTAGGCTGGCACTTCAACCATCATGTGCCAGTGTCCTCCTCATGGTCTGCTTTGCCGCCATGACTGACTGTCACCTCCCAGGAACCATATCCAACCACCCAACCTTGCAACCTGAGAAGCAGAGCTCCAATTGCAATTTTCACCTCTGAGGGATAACAACCTCAAAGGAAACAGAACTGCCCAGAAGCATGAGAAGATCTTGTGTTTCTATGCAAAGTATTCATTTCCTTGTGGTAGAAAGCATCAATGTTTGCTCAAGTTATTTTATTCCTCTCCCTCTTGGGAAAAGGCCATACAAAATTACAGCTTTTCCACACCAAAATAATTCTTGATGGAAATATCAAAGGTAGAGGAATTGTTTCTTCTGGGGCTGGATACAACATTTTATTTACTTTTGCCTGATCAGCTCCATAGAAAATACTGTTCATGTTTAGACATACAAAGCCAAACTGGAAAATTTTCTTTTTTTTTTTTTCCTGGCCTGTGTGGTTAGGGCAATCTCAAAGCCATAGTGGATTGTTTCAATTAAGAAGAGAGAAGACTGGTATCAATCAGATAATGTGGAAAACACAGTGTCTTTACCACACTCTTCCTTCTGCAAAGTCAAAGCAGCCCATTTGCCACCAATGAGTTTCCAAATATACTCACAGCTGAACAAACATGGAGGAAAACAAGGGGATGCAGGGAATCGCCAGACATCCTGGTTGGCTCCCATGTGTGCCAGCCTGTGTCATAGACACACTGCAGAGAGGACCCCCAGGGACAGTGGTGGCACTGAAGGGCAGCAGTAGAGGGGAGCCTACAGCACCAGAGCAGGCAGCCTCTGCCTGCACCACTGATTTAGGGCAGGAGTTGCCAGCCTCAGCCAAAAAAACTGTTGTTTTCTCTCTCTCTCTCTCTCCCTTGTGTGTGTGTGCATGTGATTTAGCTCCTAGCTGATCAGACCACAGCAGGCTTTGCCTTGAGTTGTGGCTTTCTCCACTACCACCACTTATTGGGGAGTTTAGTTGCCCTGAACAAAACGTTGCTCGTTCTCTTTAACCACATTTTTGACTGCTCCTAGGCATGTTTACTACAAGCCATTACCATCTTTGAGCTTAAGAAGAAGCAGAAACCTAAACCTCTCCACCTCACCACAGAGGGATTATCAGAAGTCATAGCTACAATTAAGCCATCAGTGCTGTGCTGCTATCAATGGTCTTTGCCCATTTCCCCAGGGATGGAGCAGTGATTATTAAAAACATTTCCTGGAGGGGAATCTTGAAGGTGACCTATCCAAGCCCCTGTGGCTCTAGCTCAGGTCAGCCACACCTGTGCCGAGGCAAGACTCGAAAATCCCCAAGGACTTCACAGTCCCCCTGGATGCCATGCTCCAGTGCTGGACACACCTCCCAGCAAGGAGTTTAACTCTTAGTAATTTCTTTCCAATATTAGACAAAACAAGGTATGAAAGCTATTCCTGGCACAGCAGAGATTACCTCTTCCAGGCACTGCATGTTCCTGGTGGTACCAAAAAGCAAGGAAGCCAGGGCAGCAACCCCTCAGGGATGTGCCAGCATCCTCTCCCTGGTGTGACTTCTGGCATGGCAAGCCCACACAGGAACAGCATAGAATGCCTTGCAGCTGCATGGTTGTGATCTTGTGAGTGTATTTGAGAGAGAGAGAGAGAAGAAAAAAAATTGGCATCATAGAAGGAAGAGTGTGGTAAAAGCCATAATTTGGCTGGGATTAAAGAAACCACTGGAAGTTCCTTAGTTTTAAATTTTGCACAGATGTCAACTATACTTGTTCCTACTGTCTTTAATTTAACGTCTGGAATATTGTGGTAATGTAATTCAGATGACACATGACTGGGAACCAGCCAGACCAACAGATTTGTGAAATTTTCTTTTTTTATGTTTAGATTTAATAAAAAAAAAGGTTCTCTCATGTGTGGCTTTTCTACATAGCAGTGAAAGAAAATGCTTTAGAAAGCTATGAAAATGTCTGCTAAGTGCACTTGAACATGCCTGCAGACAGACCAGAAGGCAGGGGCACATCATGGCATTGCTGTTTTCCCAGCTCAGTACACCATGGCTCTTCCCCTGCCCACCAAGGAGAAGAAGAAGAAGAAAATACCAGCACAATTTTCATTTCCTTCAGTCTCACAACCCATTTTTTCACCAGGAACTGAGGTGAAGAAACATATGGGCACCTACCCTGAATTGCTCCAGCTATTTCTAAAGTGATCACCCTCACAGAATGCTGCGTGTTTTGCTCCATATTATGCATTCCAAAGCAGTTTGGTATGATACAAATGCCCTGAATATAGTGTTTGGTGGTGGTTTTGTGAATAAAGACTAAGGGAAACTAATAAGCAGGTCAAACAACCATGATCAGATTTTTGGTCAGGAGACATGGATGAGCTAAATTCAGGGTCATGCTTATCTAATTTGGTGGTGCATAGACCTGTCCATTGAGTTTCCATAGCAAACAAGACCTGGTGTCATCCTAACCTCGTAGACATCTAAGAATTTAACTCACTTTACCTCCCAATACAGAGAAAACAGATTCAGAAATTGCTTTTTAACAAGTAAAGGTATCTGGCAAGGACCAGTTATTTCCTAGTTCACTGTTACTGAAAAAATGCTAAATAGTTTTTTTAAAAAAAATCCTTGGAGTTACCCTACTGAGTTGTTTTTAGCCTTTCATCTCCTTCACAACGTATTAAAAAATACATTTGGAGGACATTATGCTCTTGGAAAAATAATGCTAGTTTGAAGAATCCTTCAATAAATTACTTTAAAATGCCAGACTGTTCTCACTGTGCATGCAAGTGACTCGAATTGTTTGGGATCTGTTTGCAGTCTTGCATAATGCAACTGCGATAATACGAATTTCTCCTCAGAAAGCATCTTTGAGGCCTGCTCACATGCAGAAATAGGCTACGAGTCCTCTTCCTCAGCTTTCTGAGTTAGCTCCTCTTTCACTTTCTTTAAATGATAATTTATTGGCATATTTGTTGTCAAATCATTGTCTTTGATTTAAAAATATACAGTAAATTATATGATTCAAAATTTAGCTGCCAAAAGAAAACCATAGCAATCTTCATGTATCTTTCTGCTGATGGCTTTCGAGAAAATGTAACACACACAATGGCCCCAGCGCCTTTGAGACTGAAACTGTTATTTCAAGAAATTTACCCCTTTACTGTATTATTGTATGTCTACAAGCGCCTACATTTTTTCCACTGGAAATGTTGACTTGGCTTTAATCTTAAAACATACGGATGTCATTCTCTTTTTGCTCAGAGGCACTGATGCAACTGAAGAAAGACATTAAATTTCTGGAGGGAGGCCAAGCTGAATAGCATCAGCATAGAGTATACAGTGCTTCCATTGACATCAGACCTGGAAGCAGATCAGATGTGAATGGGAGACCCACAGTGAGTCAGGTTTGCATGTAAACCTCCAGCGAGGCTGGGCTGGCTCCAGCAGCAAATGTGATGTCAATGAAAGAGCTGAGCTGTATCCACTTTCAGATTCTCCTGCTGCAAAATCTGATTGGTTTTAGTTCATGGATTAAAGTTCAGCCAAACTGTGGGGATAGTTTTGTTTTTTTCTTTAGATCCATCAAAATTTCATTAAAGGACTGTTAAGATATTACGCAAATCAATTAAACCTCAGAAATCCATGGTTAAAGAGGCCACTGGGCCTCTTAAAGAGGCTTTAGTTAAAAATAAGAAACAAACAAAAAAAAGGAGATAATTTGAACTGCAATACCAGTGTTACCTTTCTCCATTTGACAAATATTTATTTTCAGCAGAGCTTTCTTGTTATTATCTTTTATATCCTATTGGCAATTCTAGGTGTTTTTATTCCTTGGTTTCTGATTGATGGATTTATTAGTTCCTGAAATCCAGAAAGATTTTCGTCTTGGGATTAGAACAATTTTGACTGAACAAAATGTAATTCCTTCCTGAACAGCTTTCAATTATAAATATGTAGGCTATCAAGTATTCCCCTGATTTTTAAAATATATTTTCTTTTATTGTTTTCTGAAACGTATATTTTATGATTACATCTGTGCTCTTCTCCTGATCTCTGAATTTTTGCACCAAGTCTTTGAAAAGGAATAAAGCAAAGGGAGAAGCCAGGAGGAAACAAAAGCAGCCCAATTCCCAGTAATAAAGCACCGCCTTCTCTTTGTTTTGTGGTAAGCAACATGCATATCATGTCATGTTCTGCAAACTCAAAATAAAGTACATAAATGTTACCAGATCCTCACTTCTACTGGAATGTTACAGCTCTTCCTTTTTATAACCTTGCAGTCTCAGAACTTCTTACCTACTGATTTCTTTCTGTTTCTGCTGAACAGGAGGAGAGAAATACGAATCCGTTCTCATTTCAGTGAGGGGTTTTAAAGGTGCTTCTTACCCATCCAGGAATAATTCTTGCTCTGCAGCCCCATCCTAACACACCACGCCGAAGTCTGGCTGGGTATGAATGTCACATTGCAGAGCATTGTGAGCTTGATATTTGCTTTCTTGTGTGTGCTTTACTGTGTGTCAGTTACATAATATCAAGGCATTGCAAAAATCTATTACATTTCACGACATCAAGTCAAACCCAGAACAAATTTTGTTGCCTTTGCAAAAACCCAGTACAATTTGAATGTGGTTAATTTGGGTTATATTTGCAGCCAGTACGTTAGATGTGAGCCTAAGGTATAAACTCAATTGCTTGTGCCCTAGATCAGCAGTAAGTGGGTGAATTCTACATTGGAGGATTCCCTTCTGACGGTAGTTATTTATGCCACTGTAACAAAAATTGTAGGCTTGGAAATAATCATAAGATCAAAGCTGCAAAGTCAGAGATATGGTTCTTTTCATCAAGACCACAAAGCCAACATGTTACCCTGTCCCCTCTTCTCAAGTTTCAGGTATACTGTAGGTATCACCTTCTGTAGGTTTATCTTGAGCCCAGCTCTGGGGCTGTCCAGAGATTTTGCTGTTTGATGTCAATGTTGTAGCATGGTGGTAACCTCAAAAGAATAGAGATACAGGATTTTATGAATAATTTTGGTTTTCATATTTTTGTAACATGCAAAAGCTTCCAATAACAATCAGAGGTGAATTTTGCCCTCAGGAGTAGACACTCAATATCACATTCATTCAGTCACTCCTTTGCTCATCCAATGGCTGCGATAGAATTGACACCCAAATATTTAAAACTAAAACTAAATGCTAAACCTTAGCCATCGTCCTGGTTTTGGAACCATGCTCATAACCTGGTACCTGAATTCTGGTGAGATCTCTAGGGGAACACCCACTTCAGACTCTTTCTGGGAAGCAGCATGGCTCTCTGCTCCTTCTGGTTTATGAATTTACTCGGTTCTTCGTTCCCATTCACCTCCTCTCTCCTCTCCAACTGTTATGCATGAACCTAAGGCACCTGACGTGCCAGTTGGATGAAGCCTTCTCTTCTTTTCCTTGCAAGGGAACTTGATAAACTCTTGTTACATGCCTTGCTGGGAAGGTTTTATGCTGCTTGAATTTCCAGGCTCTCAGCAAATGCCACACCTTTTCTTCAGTACATTTGTGAAATTCAGCTTACTGGTTTTAGAACGCAGCATAGACAGAGTCTGACACTAGAGTCTTTGTATGTGTGATCTCTCTAGGTAAATGCCAGCTTGACTCATCCCATAATTAAAACTTGTCAGAAGGAGATCCCAGTCTATGTATTTGAGCAGTGTTATTGTTCAAGGGACAAGCATAAGCCATTCGTCTCAATTTGATTGAGATGGCAAAGAAATGAGTGAGAATGACGAGCAACAGATGCACTTTTGGTTTTTTTTGTGCAGTGGATAAACAAAATAGAAACTGAATTCCTGAGTTGTTAATTTTGTATGCATACGAAGAAAAGATATCAGACTTCAGTGAAGTTTTATCTAACCAGTACATTTCATGCATTAACCCACTCCTTTTATGCACTGCAGGGTAAATGATGTCTCCAGTCATGCAGGAGCACTGTATGTAGGGAAAAGGGTTACATCTTCATGGAATCAGAAAAGGACTTGGGTTGGAAGGGAACTTGATCATTACTTCCAACTCCCCAACTTTTGTCTTCCCTGTGCAGGAGTCATCATTCAAATCCAAATATAGGAATAACTACCTGCTACTGATGATAATATTAATGCCAGAGAGGGAGTTATTATTAATAAAATCCAAGGATGGTTTTACAGCTCCAAAAGCTATCCTACATCCACAGGAATGTCTGTGAGTACATAACTCAATCCAAAATTGTGCCCTTTTTTTATCAATTTCCCCATGCACACCCTGGAATACCCTGTGTGGCAAAGGAATAATGCCTTGGGAGCTACACCTCCTTTCTGAATTAGAAATCAGGCTACCATGTACACCCCCTGCACAAGAGGCTGATGAGTTGTGTAATACCCTTATGGCTGTGTCAGCTTTAGGGTGGGTGTAATCTGGATTACTGGTCCTTTGATGCACAGTTATTCCCATGTGGTTTTTATCCCAGAAAGTACCGGTAAAGGTGTATGTGGTCTTTTCTTCTGGGTTCCTCTGAAGTAAAATATATCACAATATGTCTTTCTAATATAAAAAAAACTGGCTATCCAATTCAAATGCCCTGCCCCATTTTCCCTGTCTCTCCAGTGCCTCTTCTACATCCCATTTTTCTTTCAGGTCAGCAGCTACTGGACTCCTTTTTTGAGGCTCTCAGTTAAGCTCAAAAGCCAAAAAAATACACAGAAATCTCTGAATTGGATTATCATTTTTTCTTCAGGGCTCTTGACCTATTGGTTTCCTCAATCTTAAGGGTCAATCACCACAATGATTAGATCCTACCCTGTAACTCAGTAGTGACCTTGACTGTAGAAAAGCTATCCCTTGTCACCATTCTGGCAAGCACACAAACCCACTTTGACATTACTTGCATAAATTCTCACATTTGTGGATGCTTATGGGGTCACAAGGTGGGAAGGCATAGGTCCTAAATTCACCTCTCACTGCAAAGAACTTGGTCCATGAGAAGCAAAAATTGCCTCTTATAAATGCTTCTTATGTACTCGATACAATGCAGTGTAAAAGTATGTCGTAGTATTATCAACTTCTGCAGCCTAAGAAGTTAGAAAGTAGTTGTAAAAAAAAAATTGAAATGCCAGTCTGCACATAATTGGTGTGTCTCCAAACAAGTGTGTTTGTCATTAAATGAATGTATTTTCACCAGTGAAAGAGTATTAGCATATTAATTAATGATGTTGTTGTAATTGAATCGTTACTACTGGTAACATCATGCTCTTTTTCATACTTGAGTGGAGCACAGAGTGACCAGGTGGTTGTTTCTGAATGGAGGTTTGTGAACACTTACAAAAATGGTTAGACTGCAACACCAGTTGTTGATTCTGCTGAGTTCTCCAGAAAAAAAAAGGAGGAAAAAAAGATGGATCCAGGCACCACTCCCTACAAACACAGTTTAAACAATGTGATTTCACAGTTGCTTAAAAGTCACAGAGCAGCTGCGTTGAAATTTTAAAATCTGCAGTTTTATTATGCCAATGACTTTCTATTGGCCTCAGTCATAAAACAACATACTCTTCACTGAAGTTCTCTGCTAAACAAAAAACACATCCAGACTGACTAAAAATCAAATTGAGACAAGCAAAAAACAGCTTGGCCTTCATTTCTCTGGGCCCAATTGGTCCAATAATAAACAATTTTATTTTTCTTCCTCGCTGCTACTCCTACTGATAATTACCTTATTCCCAATGGAGAATATAAAGCATTGAAAAGTGACTATTGCTGGGAGGAATTCACAAAGAGTACATTGTCCTCCTGCAGGAGTTAATGGCATGCTGAAATTCTTCTAACTTTCTCTACTACTATTTTTGCACAAATTTTGAATTTGCCGACTGCAAAAGAGGATATGCTGAGGAGGTTTCTCTCCAGCAGAGAAGACAAGCAGTTCCTAACCATTCACTACTGCTTGGGAATTCAGGTGACGCCTTTCAAACAAATTATTGCTTCTAGAGTAATAACTATTTTTAGCCTACATCCTCTGTGCCCATGTCTGGAGTTAGAGGGTACATTAAGGTCTAGTGTACTGTTTACTTTAGGCAGAACAAAAATAGGTTCTAAATATAGCACTAACTTGAATGCAAAATAGATGTTCTGGATGATACCTCAGGCAGTGAAACTACCACGACACTGTACAGCTTATAATGTTAGGGAAATGGAGAAAACAGCCTTTCCCATTATTCCTGTGACAACGGATAATGTTTGATTCCCATACTTCAAAACAAAAAGGATATAGGTAGGAATATTGCCCTTTGTTCGGTTAAAGCTGATGATCTAAATCTGATTTCTTTCTGCTTTTTAACCTCGATTTTTTCATACTGCATGTAGGTTTTTTCCTCCTTTGTACTCTCTGATAGCAGTGACTTGTCAAATATTTAAAGGATTGCATGCAGGGATAGATGGGGTACAAAGCCTTCTTGAGGAGTCTGTAAACATTATATTATGACTTGCATCAAATTATACTTGTATGGGTTTGAGTCTGTTAATTTTGTATTTGTAATGGTATTTACCAGCCATATGACAGGATAAAAAAGAACATGGTACAGTGTGGCTATGATCAGAGTATCAAATATTGAATCAGCAGGAAGCCCCAAAAGACATTCTGATTATCCATTTACATTTCTTAGATTTAATTCAGTCTGGTGTTATGCATACCCTTAGATTTAGAAAACAGTGAATATTAATCTTCTCAAAGTATAAATAAAATTGATCTCTGTGGACATTATCTGATGACTCATTTTTTGGACTATGTAGAAATTCAGTTACTATCAAATAAATTTTATTTTTGGAACAGCTACAGCTAATGCAGTCATCATGCTGACAATGTGTATCATTTAACCTTAGGGCTTTACATTAATTTTACAGTGGAACTAAAACCAGAGACCACGATCATTTAATAGACTGCCTAGGTACATAAGCCTTGAGCTGAATCTAGATTTCTGTGCACTCAAAAGGACCCTGAATTGCTACTGTTCAGCTTCCAGGGTTAGCAGCCTATTGAATGGGAAGGGGCCTTTCGTACATCTCAGAGATAAGATTTCAGATTGCTTGCAGACTCAGCGTGATCCTCTTAAATTGTTTCTGCTTTTGTATTTGGATGACAATGGCAAATGGATTACCTCATTGAAGTCAGCCAAAATTATTGAGTCTTCTGCCTGCATCCCATCTTGACCTTCCACTTCAGAACTGGCACTCAGAGACTGAGAGCACCACAAAAATCTCTGCTCTGAGACCCTCATCAGAGACAGGTTACTCTCCACCAAGCCCCACAAACCCCTGCTGTGAAAAAAAACCTGACAGCTAACAAAATTGATTTTTCTTTTTAATTACCTTGATTTTCCTTTTTAATTACCTTGATGCAAGGTGTCACATCAGTTCCCAGACAGTCCACGCCTGCCAGAGCTGTTGTTTCAGGTATGTGAAAGCATGACCATGGATACATGAATTCTCTGAAAATTAACGACTAATGCTGTTCTTCCAAAGCCAGAGTTTCCAATACCGAAGGCAATTGGGAAGAAATGCTGGTAGGGTGCATCACCATGTGTCTCCATTTGATCTCTGTACAGATGGATAAGGAAGTGATCACGAGGAGCACAGGATGAGGATGATTCCTGGAAAGCTGTGATAAATCACACACAAAATGATTCAGAGCACTCTGGTGCTTGAAATTGATGCTTCACTGAGTTGCCTTCTGGATTCTCCATTAGCTATACAGGCAACCAAAGATCTAATTTAAGTACCCAAGCTCTCATGTATAATATTTATATTGGGCATGCAAATTCTCTTGGGCAAAAATACTGAACTCAGGTTACACAAACCTGAAAAAAGGGCATAAGGTTTACAGCAATAATTTTTTTTTCTAAATCTGTAAAGCTTCCAAAACATTCTGGATGTTAAAAAACTGACAATGAGGATAGTACTAAAATATTAGTTTGAGGAAAAATAATATTTTTTGGATAATCTGGGTGTTCTGAAATTTCAAAATCTGTACCAGAAATGCTGTATGATTTGACTTCCTTAAAACAGACATATCTAAGCCTAATCCTGCTTAATTTTCCTTTTTTCCTTCCCAAAATGTGACATTTCACATAATTAACATCTCTTTTGTTTTTTTTATTTTCAATAATCAAAGAAAAAAGACATCAAACAGGAATGGACTGTAAAGCAGACTGTTATCTAATGCAGTGAAACACAATGCATGAATTCCGTTTTCTTTAGCTGATTTAAATCAGAGCTGCATTGCAAATTCCTCCTTGTCAGAGAGAATGTAAAGTCTGGGCAGCTCTAGAGTTCTAGCAAACCTGAACGTTGACCTTGCACATCTTTTCTTTCACTTTTTGAATGCTCATGAACTTAATTTGAGTGTAAATGTTTCAAGGATCAGTCTGAAACAGTGTTTTTGAACTCAGCTGGGTCATAGGAACTTTCTCAGCACTCCATTCTAATTTGCAGTTTCACTATAATAAAAGCCCCAAATATATTGCTACTGTCTAGACATTTTATCTGAAACAAGTGTCCTTTGTAGTCTCAGAGGACTTTTCTATTTTATTTCCAGTAAATCAAAGTCTGTGAAGAGCTTTGGTTCTTATTAAGACATACCCTTCACAGTCCAGCAACTGCCAACAGAGACAAGTCATTGACAGTTCATTTACATATAAGTGATGACTTCCATCAGGTAGCTGGCTCAAAAATACAATGGACATTTAGAGCATAGCCAATATTTCTTGTTCTTTGATGAGCATCAAGTGCCAATTTAAACATAGAAACTGAGTATTGGAAGGTGAAGTCTTCTCTTCACTGACCTTACACTGCCTTTTGCAGATCTGGAGTGACATATTGTCATTCCACTAAACACCATTTAATTCTTCCAAAGAGGTGTGTAAAGCAAGCTGGTACCAATAAATATCAGAACAACTGTAAATTTCACAGAAAACATGCCCTGGCTCCATTAATTGGCAGCACAAGTCACCATAGATTTACCATAAAGAGGCCAGTAAAGTAAGGATTTAGAAGAAATGGGAGGAGTTGACCCCCAGCACCTGGACCAGGCAAGACAGGCGTGGGGGCTGCTGCTCCCTGAGCACAGCTGGACAGACAGCTGTGGGCTGCATCTGGCTGGGGATAATGCAGAACAGGGTTCAGTCCTTGATATGGCATTATTTACAAGGTCAAGAGTACAGCAGAAGAATTTTTAGAAAAAAAATTAAATACAGTAATAGATCATTTTAGTTCATAATAAAAAATAGGAAATGGCAAATATTAGAAAATATAATAACTAGAAATAATGAAAAAGACTGGAACAGGCAACTCCTTTTAGTAGCTGAACAGGGACAGATTATGTGACCCAGAGCAGCATCTATTCACAGGACTGAATTTCGCATTTCTTTTAAAAAGGATGGAGGGAAACAGAAAAGAATCCTTCCAACTACCCTACTCTTTCCACTCAGAGGAAGCAGGCAGACTCTATGCAGCAGCAGCAGTGCTTCAAGTCTCTCCCAAGTTTGCCTCTGTACCCAGGTTATCCTCAAAGCTAAAGCATCAGTTATTCATATGCAGCCTGCTTGTGCCTTCAAACTAGCCAGCAGGAGGGTGGTCAACTTGCAACCTACCGGGTCCTTTTTAATCTCAGAAATGATAATCGATTGACTTCCTTCTGCCAGATGCTTAAGCATCCTTTTTTTGGCAGGATGAACATGAACAGCAGGGGATGGACAGTTGGAAACTCCTAAAGGGCATCCACTGGCATAGGATAGACACTCATCCCTCAGCAGCACATCTATTTTAGAGAGTTCCCAGTGCCTCACACCTCCAGGTGGGCTGGATGCTGAACCAGCTGCTGGTGTGCCTGTGTGGCAATGAGGAAAAAAATACTCTGTGAAAACAATATCCCTGAACAATTTTCTTGCATCAGTCATCAGCTGTGCATGCAGGAAGGAACAAACTGGTGCTGCCTGCAGTGCTCAGTGCCTGTCCCCATGCTGCACAGCAGACAGGCCAGTTTCAGAGGCTGAGGTAGAACTGCACCCATTGAGAAAAATAAAGGGTGCCATTTACTCTTTTAGGCCACAGATTCTGAAATGTTTACTGCATTTTCACAGAATAAAGATTTGTCCCTTGTATGAATAAAGATTTCTCCCTTGTATGGCTTAAAGAAAAAAAAGACCTAAGTAAAGAGATTCACTGACTTATATGTTGCTCTATGAATTTTACATTTTCCTTATCAATTCATTATAAGAGTTTTGATCTTTGACCCCAGTATGTACATTGCACACTGATTCACCCTATCATGTGCAAACTGATACATATGTTTTTTTAAAGTGCTCAAATATTTTGTAACCTGCTGGATTTTCACTTTTATTTTTATGTCCTCATTAAGAAGGTCCCCAGCATGAAGGAGTCCTGTGTCCTGCTCAGTCTCAAATATAGTATTTTTTCCCTGCAAAGGAATTTCTCTACACTGGAATTGATTTCTGAAGGCTTCACCAGTTACTTTTCATACAGTGGCACCAGAAATCCTGAAAGGAGAGGTGATTTTCTTCTCTCACTGAAGAAGTTGCTAATGCAGCTGACATTTGAAAATCAGCTTTCTTTGACTTTCAACTGGAAAATGCTGAGGTAAAGAAACAATAAAAACTTTTTTTAGTTAGAAGAAAATCAGAAGTTTAATAATTAGAAGCTTGATAACAAAGGTCAATAACTTTTCAAAACCAAAACCCCAAATTCTACATTATTTAGACAAAGTTTATAAATTTCTTTTCCCAGCTGAGATTATTCAGAAAAATCAGGATGACTTTTCGGGCTGTTTTCAATAAGATGAAGCTCATATTCCAAATAAAGAAATTATTAGCTAGAATGACGACTTGACTTCTTTTATAGAGCCATGCTGTATTTGCAAGCAAACCTCATTTCCACTGCCCAACTAAGATGCGGAATTTTTAAGTTATTCCTAGTTTCAACTACTGTGTTCTTCCAGGTCAGTAAGTTTTCAGGCCACATAGAAGTCTTTTCCAACTGATCAAAGAGGAGCTATTGCTGTTTTGGATTGCTCTTAATTCTTTATAAAACTTTTCTTTTTCACTTTATAAACACCCTAACACATCCTTAATTTGGCCATGCTATGACAATCAGTTTATTCAGTTTTAGCATTTGCTAACACAGTTGCTCTGTAATGTTTTTGACTGTTTTTAGAAAAAGAAAATTGGAGTCAGACATGTAAAATGCAATCCTTACAAAGAGAAAAAGAGAACATTTTAGCATTTTATGAAGCAAAATAATGGAAAAGGAAGCTATTTACCATGTGGTCCTATAACTCCAGAAGTCTCCCTATTTCATTTAATCTTGCCTGATGTTCAGTCTTACTTTAGTGTATAGTAAAGGAATGCGAGAGCTTGTGTAGGAAATTTTTCTCATCCTGACCAAGTCAAGGAAGAAAAATATCACCAGAACATGACAAGAGGAAAGACTTATTAGTACCCAATAAAAGGGAACAAAAAACGGGACCAAAATACATTGTCGTACATCAGCTAGTCACCTACAGAATGATATTAGAGTTGACACAGAAGGTCCTAAGTGCTAACCTTTTATTTTCCTCAAACTGAATACCCTCTTCTCTATGTTCCCTGGAGAAACACACCTAAAATGCAAGTGAAAAGGGAGTGCTAGGGAGCCAGGTACAATTAAATTAAGTACATAAGGTCATGCTTCACATTCTTCCTCAAGAGTAGCAAGAAAATCCATATTTTTACAATTAAAAGGTAAATTCACAATAAGAGGAGGAAGAAATACTTCTTTCTGTTTTGCATCCATGAAGCAGCCCCTTACAAACCCAGTTTGTTGCACAGAAGTGCCTCACACAGTAAACACTCACTTGAAAATAGGACCAATACCATCCAGAGCTATGTTCTTGGTATGTATTTTGGCTCACTTTTAAGTAAAATAAAATAACATATATTTAGCTTCAAATGGCACATATTTGGCACAGTTCTGATGAATAGGGGTTTACCATGTGGATATTACTTTCTACAGAAAATAGACTATTTAAAAGGAGTAACGAGAGCAGGATGCTTTCTAATATGTTCCAAAAGTAGAGAAAAACAAACACACACACAGAAGCAAACAAACAAAGCACTTCGTTCTGCAAATACTTTCAGATGTGAGAAAACAGCATTTTGCTGCCTCCATGACAGAGGTTATTTTTGCAGGAAGAAGGACCAATTCCTTTCTAACAGGACTAGCATTAGTGCCATCAGACTAACAGGTAGTCAAATGATGTCCACAGACATAATGTAAATAAAGTGGGTGGGGTTTGTTTGCTTCTTTGTTTTGGGATTTTTAATTTGTTTGGGGTATCTTTGTTTTGTTTTTGTTTGTTTTGTTGTTTTGCTTGTTTGTTGGGGGGGCTTATTTGGCTTGGTTTTGGTTTTTTTAGCTGTCTGTCATTACTACAGCAGAGGATTCTAACGATGCACGCAGGCACATGCACAGTCCCATTTCATACTTTAACCCAGAACCACCCCACTGGAGCAGGCTGGGCCAACAAGTCCCACAAATCCCATTATTGCTGATGGTAAACTGTCAGGGTGAGTTTGGCAGGAGTCTGTTTTGTGTTACAGACAGACTTCGTGGCACAGGTTAAGGGCTAAGCAGGAGATGTAGAGCTGAATAAGAAGTTTTCCTTCCTGCATCACTCGTCAACACAGCCAACACCATTCTGGTGACTGCATTACTCCTGCTGTGTCTCAATGTCAAACATGTTCCTTATGAACCCTCTCAAAAGATTATTTGCACCTTTAACATTCTGGCTGAGCAACACAATTCTCTGTGATGGTCTCCAACTGGAAAAACAATTGGAATTGCAGGAGAATAATTATAAAGAGTATAGAAAGAAACAATTGCCAAGAACATTTATATTATGATTTCAAAGTCTAACCAAGCCTCTCCTCCATCAGTAGTGAAAACAAGGAGACAGGAGGAGAATAACAACAGAAGGGATAAGAAAGAAAAGCAGCTGGAAGAAATAAGCAGGAAGCCCCAGAATGGAAAGTCTCTTGGCAGGATCTGTGGAAAATAGACCCATATCCATAGAGTTGAACTGCATAAAGTAATCCATTACCAAATAAAGATTTAAATAATACATATATTTAAACTTTTCTATTACCTATTCTGCCCAAGTGAAAAAAAAAAAAAGGGGGACCTTGGATAATTTGGAGAACAGCCCAAAAGAGGAAGTGTCATGTGAAAATGATTTCTTCCTCTGCAGGGTACACAGTCTCTTCAGTTTTTTTCATGGAGACTCTCCCATCAAAACTCCCCTTGTTGGATGCTGTCCTGGTGACTTCTCAAAATCTCGTCAGCACTGTGGTGTGTCAGAAGTGGGGCTGGATAGTAGGAAGCCACAGGAGGCAACAGCAGAAATATTTCATTAAAAAAGCCAAAACCAACAAGAATGAAGTGGTTGATAAATCAACAAAAGAACTGACCACTCAAACTACTCCCAATTACTCCTCAAGGTGATTATAGAACAAATAAAGAAAAAGCTGCCATAGGCCAGCTCTCCAAGATAAATCCATGCTACCTAAAAATCGATCTGTAGTGTTCACACACATGGCTGTACAAGTACAGCACTCAGCAGAGGCAGCCTCTCAGCAATGGTGACACATTTTGAGGGGATTCTGCTGCTGAGTATTTGTCTTGTATTTCTTGCCTACAAGAAATTTAGGAAAGTCTAAAACAGGTCATTAATTGGTTTTGAAGTGGCCATTTCTGTGACCCTTTGTTGCTTTTGCTAAATGCCTTGAACACACTTTGTGGCTGTGGTGGGGCAAGGTAACATTGCCTTCATCACCTGCCTCGGTTTCCTTATCTTGAAAGTTAGGATAATGTTTTGCAAAAGTTAATTAGCTACAAAATTTTAAAAAATAAAGTAATTGGTGTTAAAAGTGCAGCAGCAAATGCCCATGTTGCATTTGTCAGCGTCAGAGGTACAGCAGCCTAACTCACCCTGACACGTTACCTTAAACTGAATAAAGGCATAATTGTATGACTTCGTCACACAGTCAGCTGCAAACCTGACCAAAATTTATAGCCACAGAAAAAAGACAAAGAAATACACATAAGTTGTAAAGGAAAACCTTTTTAGGTATAAACAGGAATAGAGGTATTCAGGTTTCAAATAGCCAGCCACAAAAAACTGCTGAGATTTTATGTGAAATCAAGTATGACCTGGAACACTGTTTGCTTGGTAAAGCAAACAGAATCAGTCCGAATCCTTGTATGTGAAGGAAGCTATAGGCTGAGGTCTTTAGTGGTACTTGAGATTTTTGGCTAAGTCTTGTTAACATGAATGAGCCATATTTGCTGCTTTTCAATTATAAGGCATTATGTACAATACAGAAGCATAAGTCACCTTGTCTGTTTAGAAGGATGCTGTTGCATCTGTTTACTGCCCTTAGACACTAAAAGGAAAGTTGTAGTCATTAAAAAGGACAATGAAGACATTTTTGAACCACTGGTATTCCTGTAACTACTTAGGATCACAACTCTTTTTTTTAGTAAAAATAATTTCTTCTTTGTTTGGATTTTTTTCTTTTGTAGTTCTTTCCTTTTTTACTACAGCTCTTTGCAGAAGCAATGAAGATATGAAAAGAGTCTCAGTCCTATGCTGGCTCAAGGAGGCAGCAATATTGTAATGTAAGTTTCTGTTGCAAAGAATTCATTAAAATCAAAGATGACAGCTTGACTTTCAGATCACAGGCAGAGTTACAGGGCTGGCATGTAAAAATAAAATATATTAATAATATTCTTACTGGATATGGAATTCTCTGAGATAATAAATATGGAAAACTGTACTGACATTTTCAGTCAGTCTCCTGAATATAACTAATAACCAGATACTTTGCTGTTTCCCAACCTTGGCTGCAGTTTACAGCTATACATAGGGAGATTTCCCAAATCACCACACTGGCAACACAAATAAACAATGAGATATACAGATGGGATGTGAGCAGTGGGGAAAAAGCAAAGAATTCTAGTACAAAAGCAGAGGTGGAGAAACAATGGAAATCTTAGACCTTTTGTCTGCTTTTGTTAGCTAAATTTGTGATTGAGGAGCATGAGGGTCGGGGAAAGGCTGCCAGTCCATGGGGACACAGCCTCACCTTGACTTCAGAGCAGCACCAATGACCAAAAGTTCAGGAATGTTGCCTGCCTCCAGAGCAGAAACATTCCAATACCTCTAGCGTGTCATTTAAAGTTGTTAAATCCAATGGAACAGCACTTGGAGAAAGACAACCGAGTCTCTGAAAGCTCCTGAGAGACAAATACAATAATTCTAGAGGAAATTGATACTTAATACTATAAACCAATTTCAGATCCAGGCATTGTTATATGTATGTGGCACATAATAACGTATGTTAGTCATTGGGATCTTCCTAAAATATGATTCCCTTAAAATCCAGGCATTTGAGTGCCAACTCTCTCACTGTACAGTTCCCCCAAAGAGTTCGGTAATTACCAAGTATATAGTATTGCACTGTGAGCCAACAGCTTGGAAAAGCTGATGTTTCAAATAATCCATTATGATTTTAAATTCAGAAGCACAAAATCTGAAAGAATGCAATTTTAAAGTGAGTAGAAGTGAAAAAAAATCAATAAGCAATAAAAGACAAATTATACTGAAATATTACCTAAGTTACCAACTTGAAAATAATCTATTCTATTTTCTTTATATTTAACATGAAACCACATCATGTCTCTGTTAGCACTTCCCAGACTTTGCTACAGTATATGTATGCTGGTATGGGATTAGGCTCTTTCCATTATGACTGGTTACATATTTCTCAAAATTTAATCCACTCTGAAATTTATTAAGCAGTAAAACTAAAATTCTATTAACCTTAATGGTATTTACACAAGGGAATTCACACTTAATATGGATGCAACACTGACACTTAAAACTGTTGCCAGGAAAAACAAAAAGAGACAGGCTTAGTGTAGTTAAAGCAAAGCCATCACATTTTCTATTTATGTAGTCCTTCACAAGGGTAATCCTCTGTGTATTAAGGAGAGAGAAGAAAGAGCCACAGCCTGGTTGGTGTTTGAGCTCCTCAGATGCCAAGTGAGATAACTGCATTTGCCAATAAAGGGTGGTCTTACTGCTGTGGGACTAATAAACATTGGTAGGAGGCTAGGAAGGCATTTTCTTTGGTTTTCTTATGGGTCCTGAAAGTGCTATTGCTCACATTTTCTATGGTATAATTCTGTACCATCACATTGCTGTTCAAGTATGTTCTCTGTATTATAATATACATGCAATGGAATGGGTACAAACTCACATTCCCTTGTACCAGCCATTCCTCTACACCAAGCTAAAGTAAAACTCCTCAGATTTTTTTTCAAGAGAATATTGATCCTTACAGTTTCCAGGGTGAAATTAATTGTGGAGCAGCCTCTAAGTCCTCTAGTAGGAGATGATTGACTTGATTTTGAAATGCTGAATGTTACCTGAGTATGTGATCCTGAATCCAGTTTTCCAAGAAGAAATTTATCAGACCAAATGCAAGCTTGCTGAAGAGATGAGATTTCAATGGGAAAGAACAGGAGAATCCTGAGTTTTGTTCAAAGGGGATCACTTAATGATGGGTGCATCAGAATGAGGGCTGCAAAGAGAAACATAGGGTCCCTGGAACTTGATGCCTTACCTGTGCGAAGGAGGAATGGCATTTGGACAGATCCAGGAATCACAGCAGAATCAGGAGAACATTTTGGTTCCTGCAGGTACAACTGTAAGGCTCCCTCAGCTTTCAAGCTGCCCTGGCAGCCTTATATACCAGTCTTGATGAAAATATTTGTAATATTGAGGGCTAATCTTCTGCAGAACCAAGTCAAATAAAAGACCCTGAGCCAATCATGAAGAAATTAGAAGAAGAGAATCTTGTGTAAATTAATAGAAACATTTCAGACTTCACAAGGTTCCTGATTTGGATTCCCTGATATAAAAATAACAGCCTGAAAAACTACTGAAATAATGCTCTAGTACAAATAAATTGGTAGTTTCAGGATAAATCACATTGTAAATGCACTTGGGTATGCTGACATTTACATGCAGTCTGAAATGATGAAAAAGGATCTCTTCCTTTTCTGTGCTACTTTTCTTTCATTAGGAATTAAATATTCACAAAATAAAGCCTTTCCTATGCTCCTAGCATCTTTGCCCTTCCTTGACAATGCACTCTGATATGCTAGCACTAACATAAACCTTTCTAATATAGATTTTCAGCTGGAAGTCTGTTTTGTTATTCTGTTTGTGTCATTCTGCCCAGAAGGGTTTGGAAAACAACCATTTTAAAGACAGTAAAGTTGAGATCTCCTCTTCACATCATGGTTTGCTGTGTCAACTTTCTTCATTAGCTAAGACAAACTATGCAAAAATCTGAAAATGAAATTAGATGGTGCAGAGATAAATTTAATGTTAACTATCTTCTGAACACAGAGATAATTTGATTTTGGTCTTACAGTAAGCTGTCTCATACATAGAATAAGAGCCAGGCTGTGAATTTGAGCCTGGATCTTTTCTCTCCATGTGGGCAGAGGGTTCATTTGCAAGAGCATTTGCATTTGAGGATTTTGGGCTTCTGTATTTTGGATTGCATTCTCCTTTTCATCACATAATTGCAATAATAGAAGCATAACAGAAAAGGCTTCATCCTTCCTTATGCGTGCCAGGAATCTTAAAAAGATGATTGAGTCTGGTCATAGCAACTGGGTCTGGAAGAACAGGAGGAAAGTCCTGAGCCCCAAAGAAATCTTTCAATAAAGTGTCTGAAACTGGACAGTCAGGTACCAAAATCCTCATTTGAAATCCTCTCGATGCAGCATGAAATGGAAGAGATTCTTTCCATAAACCCACCAAATTTAGTAGAGCCCTTCCCTGACATTCAGTAACATACATGTCTGTGGGGTGGGTGAGGACTCCACTCAGTTGCTGCTCCCACTGAGGAGTGCTCAGGCTCCTTTCAGGTTTCATTAATACTGGGATTAATACCTCATCCAATGGTGGATGTGAACAGCAAGCTCCCCACAGTGGTTGAACTCCTCAGCCAGGGCTTAGAAGTAGTGTCTACACACCAACTGGGTTTGGAAAAGCAGATTAACCATCCCATAGAGCTTTCTCTTGAACCTTCTCACATGCGGGGCGAAAAAACTGAATACTGCTGAATATTTATGCCATAGGCCCTTGTGGTGCACTGAACTTCATTCTAAGATCATTGAAACAAATACCACATTGCTCATCTTGTATTTCCTTTTTTTGTAGTGATATTGAGGACTATTTTACATTCAAATGCTATCTGTCTTGAATTAATGAGGATAAGAAGCATGCAGTACATTGCTACATATTTTCAGTAGCCCTTATGTTGTTTTCACCCTGTGAATGTTCTTGAAGGGAAATATACCACAGAAAAGATATATATGAAAGGAAAAAGTAGTTATACTGAGTTCTCTTTCCCTTCTTACTCATATATCTGTCTTTATCCTTTCAGTAAAATATTCACATGGCTGATAGGCCACACGAGAAAGGATAGAGAGAAATATTGAGCAAGAAAGAAATAAATTGAAAAGGTTTATTTCCCTTAAAAAACTGTGCATCAAATTGTCAACAGGCACTGTAATTCTTTCCTAATATTCTAAATTCTTTATTGTATCCAATCATATTCAGTGAGGAAACAGCCAGTGCATCTGTACTTCCTAGCTAATTTATCATGCTACAGCATGCTCCAGTAATCAACTTCCCCAAATGCTCAGATCAGGCATCAGTCTGGTTAAACACATATCCAGTCATCATTCCATGATGCTAAAAACCCACATACAAGGACAAGGAGGTGCAACCAGGTTTGGGCACCTAGATGCAGAAATTCAGTTATCTGGACAAGCACAGATAGGACATCTGAAGACTGGCTGTCCAAAATTATTTAATTTCTGCTTTATTTACTGGCTCACCAGTCATATTTTTATACATATAAATATGTATGCGTGTGTGTAAAATCTATACATCCAAACATATATATGCACATATGTATATATTATTTTTTCCACTTTGTACCTGTATTACCTTTAAATACACAAATTATTGTAAGTTTCACTGTATTATTTAAAATACTAATTACAAATTTCTATACATTTCATTGCAGCCTTTCTAAAATAAATTAATTTTACACAACATTGCAATTAATTTTAGTTGAACATTCAACCTTAATGTAATAATTATTTAACATATTTCTGCAATCTGTGCAAGACTGTTTGCTAAAGAACAATATTATTCCTACTGCTGCATTTGAAGCAAGAATTCCTTTAACTCCGAGAAACTGAGAAAGTTAGGAGCTCACAACAGAATATTACATCATGTCCTCATACAACACTCCTGAAACATTCAAACATACCCACACATCTGGGAAGTTGTTGCTATAAAAACTCTTTCATACAAGTAATCCTTACTCAGCCTTTAGTCAAATTCCAAACATTCAACAAAGCTCATCATTTCCTGAAAAGTCAACATTTTCTTTCAGAGGGAGTGGCCAGGGAGTCAGGTGATAAAATAGAAATGTCAAAATAAAAATGCTAAATCAAGAATTTCAGAAATAATGTGTACAACTCATTTTTCCAAGATGTATTTTTCAATAACTTTTTTACATCTGAGAGGAAAAAAAACTCCTGATCAATTGAAAGCCAGTACATAGATAGCAATAAACACATCTGGTGTTCTGTAAGAATTTGCCATTTTATCTTGGTAAATCAACACTTACTTTTCTGTCAGAATCAACTGATCTATATGAACAACTATAGAAAAACCATTTTATGCTTTTGGGGCTCCTAAATGTTCTTGTTCTCTGTATTATCAGCTCTCACAGATACAAAAAGTTACTTAGAATAACTTTGCTCTGAGAAGGTGGGCAGATTAAACATTATAATCCATAGATCCATGACTTCAGACATCCACTGTCACAAAAAGGGAAACTTCTGTGCAAACTGCAGAGACTTGTGGCAATTACTTCTATCCTTCCCAATCTTTCCAGAGGAAGCAAAGAAATGGCAGCATGGTGCAAAGCATCCAGGGTTTTTTTTCAGGGATATTATTACTAGTTGATGGAAAGCTGTCTACAGAATTGCTATGATGTTTATAAGCTGTGCATGGTTGTAATGCAACCAAATAAAAATATGTTAGACTGGGATTCCTTGTCAAATCTCTCCTCTCCATGCACTATGTTTATTTGAGCTGACCTCAAATACCATTCCAATTATGATCTGTATTTAGCCCTTTAAATAGGGTAGTTAAGATAATTTCCATGCAAAATCTGTAGAGAAATTTAGGATCCTTCCCTATTAACAAGAAAAACAGAAGGTAATGCTATTTGAGGAAAGGGAACGGTCACTGGAAGTGCAAACTGAGTAGTTACTCAGATCCCTGCTTCCATGAGTGCAAGTATTTTTACCCTCTTTTGTCCCCAGTAATACTTGCTGTATCCTGGCTGTGTTCTCCAAAGCTAAAAAAGTAGACTGACACTAGAAACTGAGGTTCTCCACTCATCATTATTAAGGAAGGCTCCTAAAACTTTTAGTCCGCCCTGGCCAAAGCTGCAACAGGGAGCCTACTTCTTTCAGGACCATCAAAATATTTAGTAGCCTTTCCCAATTTTCTCATCAGCTCACAGAATCATGGAGTGGTGGCTGAGGCTGGAAAGGGCCTCTGCAGCTCATCTTGTAGAAGCTCCGTTACATTCACGGGCACCTTCAGCAGGTTGTCCACGACCATGACTTTTGGATATTTTTGAAGGTGCAGGCTCCAAAACCTCTCATGGAAGACTGTGACAGGGCTCAGACACCCACACAGTAAAGAAATGGTGCATGGATTTCCCAGGACAGATCAGGAAAAGGTTCCCCATAATGACGCTTTGCAGGCATTTTCTTGCTTACATGCTTGGGGTGACTCTACTTAAGCCCTGGTTTGTTGACTATCATAGAATCATTTAGGTTGGAAGAGACCTCTAAGATCACCATCTGGGGTAATGGAAGTCCATCCATTAACTCAGCACTGCCAAGTCCACCATGTGCCCAAGTGCCACATCTACATCCCTAGTCATCCTGGTCCAATACTGTTCAACCCTTTCAGTGAAGAAATTTTTCCTGATACCCAAGGCAAATCTCCCCTGGTACAACTTGATGACATTTCCTCTTGTCCTATCACTTTTTACCTGGGAGAAGAGACTGACCCTCACCTGGTTACAGCCTCCTTTAAGGCACTCGTAGAGAGTGACAAGGTCACTTTTGAGCCTCTTTTTCTCTAGGATAAACACCCCCAGCTCCCTCAGCTGCTCTTCATCAGACCTGTGCTCCAGACTCTTCCCCAGCTCCATTGCTATTCTCTGGACCTGCTCCAGGACCTTGATGTCCTTCTTGTTGTGAGGAGCCCCAAACTGAACACAGGATTCCAGGTGCATGCTCACAGTTCTGTGTTCCATCATTCACATCACCCCACACCCTTGCAGAAGATCCAAGCAGCACAGCCCAGCCTTGTCTTTTAGCTGCTGAAGTCCTTTTTTTGCATGTGTCCTGAGTCCCAAGGTCTCAAAGCCTCTGGAAAGGCCTTTGCCAAACAACTCCCAAGCCTCTCCCAAAAGATCTGCCTTGCTACCACATTTCAGAGCTCTACCCTGTTCACAGTAGTCACTGAGCCTTTGCAATGAAATCTCCTAATGCCCATATGTGGCAAGCATTTGCTGTTTACACAGCCATTAGCCAATCTTTCCAGAAGATTTCTTTCTTGCATGCTATTTTCTAATTCGGGTTACAAGAGCAAAAAACAGAGGCCTGTAGTAATATGTTTTAACAGGCAAAAACTCAAACATGAAGTCACAGCCACATTTTTTTTTTCAGATGTGCTTTTCAACATAGTCTAAGGGCAACAGAAAAAAAAAAAGCAATTTTTTTTTTCTGTTTTCATGGTAAGATTTAGTTTAGAAGATAATTTCTTCAGGATGGTATCTACATTGCAAGCAAGATTTAATCAAGAACTACATTGCTTAATACTGTTTTGCAGAGCTCTGATGGATTGATTCAGCCTTTCCTTAGTCATATGACAAGTGACTGGAATAAAGGATAAACAGTCTCCCTATCTGGTCTCTCCATGCCCCATGGTATTCACACCAGCCTTAGCAAAACTGCTTTTCAAGATCAGCCTAAAAAAGAAAAAGGTCAGAGCCTATCACAAACTACTGTATCAAAGAAATATGCAAATCTTTCCTTGTTCCATATTCTCCCTAGCCTCCCACTACAATTATTAAATTACAGGGTATTAATAGAAGCTAAATGAAGCACTCTGAAAAGATGAATTCCAAAGATGCAAAATTCAAATGCTAAATAGAGAGCATGCAATTAGATTCTTAAATAATTCTTATCACAGCTCATGCTAATATTAGCACTTCCAAAAAACAATAGAAAACTGCAATATTCCCAGAGACATCCCATTGAAACAGCATAGTGAGGCACAGCAAAAGATTCTTGGTGAATTTCTATATTTTGGTGCTATGCAAAAATATAATTTCTCTCCCATTGCAACAGAAAAAAAAGTATTTCACACTCCTAAAAGAATTTGTAATATTTATGTGATGATACTAAGAAAAAAATTGTGGGTTTTTTTTTTATCTAAACCAATGCAAAAATGAGGCTTTTCTGCCTAGATTTTTCAGAGAGCACAAATTAGCACAAACTTTTACCTAACTGGGCTCTTCAAGTAAGTATTCAGCAATGAGCATTAGTCTTCCCTCATTGCTTTTTAAAACCTTCGTGTCTATCCAGGTCCCATGGCCTTACAGATTTTAATGGCCTTAATGAAGAAAAAGAGCATTGTTATTCAATTTGTCTCAAGCAGATCTCCATTCAGAATGACAATGTCTCCATTCACAATGCTATTGTTAGAGTTTTGTCATCCTTTCTATTTTAAATCTTGTTTTTCAGGAAGTTTTAAGTTGCCAGAGATTTTTCTTCTATGAATGCCAGGCTTAGCAAATAAAGCTGGTCAGTGGGTTGGTCAGTCAGTCAGTCAGTCAGTCTGTCTTTTATCTACACACATAATCTGAACTCCTGCAGTAAACAATGTCAAAAGACAGGACCGTCCACCTGGTGAGTTATTCAGAATTTCACTTTATACAGCTCAAAATCACTGTTCTCCTAAAAATGAGGTTTGGCAAATTATTTCCCTTCCATACAGTCAAATTAATTTTGAATTTCTGATGACAAAAACAATTTACCATAACCTGGAGTTAGATGTTATCCCAGCATGATATGAAATATTCACTTTAGGAGACACAATTTGCAATGACACATGCCAAGAACCATCAGGAACAGGAAATGGAAGTTGGATATTAGCTGAGTACCATCCGTGGTGCAGGTCTCAGAGAATAAATTATTATGGAAGAAAATATTGTTTTCTACATGCTGGACCAACTCCTGTGAAGAATTGGAAGGTGAGAGGAACAGATGGTCCTTGTTCAGACCAGGGCAAGCTGAAGGGAAATAGAAGGATTGAGAGTGGAAAAAACTAATACCAGAACTCCTTTAATTTTTCTCTGCTCCCTCAGTTTTCTCAGAAAAACTGAGTCATGCAAGCCTGGAATAACTAGTGGGACTGCAGAAGTCACCAAAAAAGTATGACAGCCTGGAGAAGAAGCTTTCAGCCCATGAGAACTGCAGTAATGGAATCACACTGGAGCCACCTGAAATGCTCAATAATGGGTTTCTGAAAGAAAAATACTACTTATGAAAGAAAATTAGTACTACTTATTAGGCTTAGATTCTTACCATAGAGCTGACATCAGAGGTTAGATTAGATACACACTTCTGTATCCTCCTTTACTTACAGGTGCCTAGAATGGAGATTTAAATGATCTCTTCTTCCCTGAAAGCTATTTTTAATATCAGGTCACCAGTGTATCAAGATAAAGTTTCTGTGCACGCAGATCGAACACTTACGGAGATCTATTGCTGTATCAATCTGACTTGCTTTTCTAATCAGAAAGGTTTTTAAACACGCTTTCTTGCTCTAAAAGGTGATCACATTTTTTGCAGAAGAGAAAGTTTCCTCTTTACTAGCTGGCAGTGTAGTCAGAATATGCTTAGAGCTGACTAGATGTATTATCACCTGTCAGCTATTTAGAGCTCCTATTAAGTTAGAAGATAGACCCGCACTGAGTCGGGGAAAACTACATCTGCTTCCAGACATCAAACTGACATTTCCTGGAAAGAAAACACCCCACCTGTTCCCTGTAGTCTTTGGAGCTGCCAGTAGGGCAGGCAGACATTATTTTCAGGTTAACCAAGTGAAAACAGATTAAGGAACATTAAAACTTTGCCACTCCATTATTAACTCCAGTGCGTTCCTCGGGACTGGGAGCATTTTTATTAAATATGGCACCTGCTGGAGACTACTCAGGAGAAGAAACCAGAACAAGGAATTAGGCCAGTAACAATTACTCTGGGGGGAGGAAAAATACCCTGACACAAATAGGTTCCTATTTTTCCCAGTACTTTGACTAGAAACTGTCTTCTCATTGCTGCTTAGCACTGTGCTTTAAATGTGGCCAATGTTTGATTGATTTTTGAGTCTATTAATCCACAGGCCTGGTTTTATGGGATGCAGCAATGAAAATAACTGCATGTATGCAGTTATTTTATGCTTCTTATGTGTCTGTGGATAATCTGTCATACTCTCTAGCTATTGAGATGTCATCAGGATCTCAAACAATCTGTTCACCAAAATAATTGGTTCTAATTTCTTAACTTGAATTAGATGTCTTGAAATGTCTTCACTGCTGATAAAGGAAGGCGTTCACTAAGCAACAGTTTCAGCATTTCTCTTTGTGACTGAAATCCTGAGAGCAGTTATAAATACTAGAAATGCCTGGGCCATAGAACATATTCAGCAGACTGATTTGTTATAATAAAGAATTCCATTGCCAGCAAAAAAATGGATGTAAACAATGTTTTGCCTGTAGTACCCAAAGCAAACACAAGCAGGCTTTTTAGAGGATTACAAAGCATGTATTCTACATTTATTTCAAAGGCAGATGAATATGTTGCATATTTTAAAATCGTTTAATTTTTAAGTGTTACAGAAAAACAACATAAATATATTTGTGAAAATTAGCACACTAACTAGTTAGAATAGGGAAAAAGAATATAAATAGGTCTGTGGTAATTAAGAGCAAATATGTTTCAAGAGCCGAGAGCAAATTTGTAGTTTCATAGAATACCCCTTTAGGGTTTTAGAACTCAACCTTGCCAATGAATTCCATATTTGAAGGACTGCAAGCATGAATCGCAGATTCAGTACTAAAGTACTAAATTTCTTGACTGCGTGTGTGACACTGCATTTGTGTTTGGTTAATTGAATAAGTGTTTTTTAGAACAAAAAATAGCCTTTCTAGTGCAATTAAGTTTCTCCCCAACACCATCCCCACCTTCCCATGCACACTAGCCTTGTTTTCTTAATCTTGTTTTCTTAAAGTTATCAGGAAGATGCTAAACTATCTCCAGATATCTATCTCAGAAGGGTGGGTGGTAATTGTGATACTAAAAACCATTTTAAACATCTTGGAACACTGTCTTGCTTACAGCTTTATCATTCTGAGAATCATGTTATTTAACTGTAATATTGCAATTTTGGTTTCTAATGGATCTGGTTTCAGAGTTACACTTGTAACCCATTCCCACCAGTATTTTGAAATACAGCTGAAATACAGCTCTTCTTGCTGTGGAATTTCAAAGCTTTTAAGTCATTAAAATTGCATGTCTTTGTATGTTTGCTATAGATACAATACAGTGCAGTAATTTCTTTGAGACAGTTATGGTCCTCTGAAGTCAAGGCTTTTTTGCAACCACTGGAGTCCAAGTTGAATGCCTTTTAGAATTTGCTCAGAGTTTTCTTCCTCTACTTACCCTGAACTGAGAAAAATGTTATCAAATCAGTCGATTTATTGATTGCAAATCTATGCCAGTAACCACAAAAGTCAAATTCTGAATTTTCCCTTCATATGTGATGTTTTAGTATAGTGACTAAAGGATAATATGGTATTATTAGTCTACCAGTTCTTCATAAAGGACTACATGCAGTTTATTATTCTGTATGAATTATGAAACCTTTATTCAAAGGAGCTCTAAAATGGTAGGCAAGAACTATAACAAACTCCTCATATTTTGCTAGTATTTCTACTATTCACTGAACTGACCAGCACAATAATTCTTTACTATAGTTAATAAATGGGACAGCTTCATTATCTTTTCTGTTTGGGAGAAGTAAAAACAGAGCTCCTTAGATTAAACTAACTTTCCATCATTCTGGTTAATGTGCAAACAAAAATTATTTTCACTCCTTTCTTTCATAGCACAGATTTCTCCATGTAACTGTTGGGTTGTAAATTACTTCCAGAGCCTTCGCAGAGTAGGACAAATATTCCTTATTCTGCCATTAGCTCATCAACAATGTTTCTCAAAACTTTAAATCTTAAATTCAGGGGCAGAATTCCAGCAAGATTCATACTGCAATCCTTTATGGTATCCTTGTACCATCCTTGCAGACCTTTCAGTTACTTTGGTTTCATAAACTCTCTAACAGAGCTGACTCCAGATTTCAATTAGGATTCATGTCCTTGGCCCACCGGATTAATAAGTAACTTCATTTAATCATAAATTTTTTTTATAAAATCTCTTTTTTATACTATTTGATTATCATTATCTAGAAAGGCTTATCTTTTGTTTCATTATAAGCAAATCATAATCCAGTAATAAACAGTGGTTAAGAAAAGAACATACAAATAATTTTGCCTGTTAGCTTTCGTAGTTTTAAGATTGGTCTTGGTTTACAGGGAAATAATGACACTTCAGTTAAGTAGAACTTTTTAAAAGTGACAGCTTGATTAAAATTTTTCTCTTTTATTTTGAAGGGTTTGAAAATTGTGTTTCAAATACATTGAAGGAAATTTTTAAACAAAAAAAGTATCACTGAAGGCTGCTGACATCTTTCACTCAAAGGATGCTGATAAAAGGGTGCTGACTACGTCAGCCAAAAATAAAAATATTTTTTAAATTGCCAGCTGCACTTCCCTTAAAAATTTTGATGTAAAAAAATAATTGCGTATGTGCAATGTTTATTTATTATATACTTATATAAAATGGATGTACATAAGTATGCAATTCTCTGTATGAAAATGTTTTGGGAAGTTTGTTCTTAGTAATAATTGCACAGAAATGCTACACAAATACCAATCCCCATAAGGTGCAATGAATTATGCTTTACATCTAAGGAACACTAGTTAAGTCTAGTAGATATACAATAGTTTAGTACTGATCCTAAATCTACATTTCTAGAATTCTAGGTAATCCTAGAACTCTTCATCATGGTCCAGGCTTGACACTGTAAATACAGGCTGGAATAAATTTAATACTTAGTGGCACTTTTCCATAATTACACCTTGGCATGCCTCTACATTTTATGAGTAAACTTCCAGGTGAACAGGCCTGAGCAATGAAAATCCTATTTGAAAGTCAACACAAAGTCTTCATGTTCCATTAGCTGTGTTTCAGTGGGCTCTGTTAATTAAAACAGGAAAGAGGAATAGAATTTAAGGTGAGGTTTAATTGAGTAGACACAACCATGCACACAGCCCTGATTTCAAACTCCAGTTTTGCAACATGATGGATGAAATTTTAAAAAAATGCTGCCACTACAGGAACCCCTTACACACAAAATTAGACAGGTGTTGACTTTACTCAAATTAATGGGTATATTTTATCGCTAGGTCATTACCAACCTGAGCGCCACATTCCCAGAATCATATGAAAATAGGACTAGAAGAGATGTGACATTTCCCTTTAGCCTTCTTCTAAACAAATTTCAGACACTTCTGTCCACTTTTTGTGGGAAAAAAAAATTTAGAAAACTTCCTTTCTGAGCAGCCAAGCTGTCATTTCCAATATTTCTAAAGGACTTTTAGGCTGAATTCCACTTCAGAATCTTTTGATATCCAACACAGCTCAGAAAGCTAAGGAGTGCTCTGATGTGAAATGCTACAGTAAAAGAGCTACAGTTGTCACCTGAAGTGAGGCACTGAGATGCCACTGCATTATCTGCACCTTCTACAAATATTTGTGTTGATGTGCAGCTTTTATGTCCTGCTGCATACATTAAAATCATTTAGAAAACAAAGAGTTTGCACTGGACAGCATGAGTTTTCATTTGTGGGTGCAAAGGCTGCATTCCAACATGCTTTTTATGGACAGCTTTACAATCCTTCACACCACAGAAAGCTATATGGCCAGGCTAAGACAGAGGAAGAAGCAGTTTTACAAAAACTGCAAAGGAAAAAAAACCATAAACACACAGTAGATCTTGCTGGCCTGGCCCACTGGGCACATATTGTTAGTCACAGCATGGATCTGACCCCGTGGGGTGTGTTTGCAGCATGGGGTGCAGAGAGCTGCACACATAAACAATCGTGAGAACAGTATATTTTTTCTTACGTCAAATGCATTGACAATTGACCCTGTTGGGATATAAACGGGGGACCGGATTGTTGTGGAAATTCTACTGAGTTTTTTTGTGCTTTTTAAGGGTTGAATTTTCTTTTTGAGTGATCAAATGTGTCTTTGAGTCACAACAGTCAAAGATGGCAAAGACCACATATTGCTCCAATTCTGGTCTTCAGGACATCTTGTAGAGATTAATGCTTGAAAGATATTATTAGAACTTTTTATTCCTTTATCCCAAACTGACACCATATGAAACGCTTGCCATGATAGCTCTACAATATCTTTTTTATTATTATTTTTGAAGCTATACCATGTAAATTAAACTGGTAAAATCACATCAAAGCTAAAAGAAAGAGCTAATATGCACTACATACAGACTTTTAAACACCTGTCATATCCTCTGTTCCTCAGGTAGTAGAATAATCACTCCACCTCTTGAAGTGTCAGTGCTTCAGCCTTCCATTTTACATTGCTTCCTCTCTGCTTCTTTCTTTCCCCATGGAATTTTTAACTCCCTGTTTACAAAGCTTCTTCTCACATAGAAGACCAAACAACATCACAATTCCTGTAACTGCTAGAACACAGGAGTTTCAGGACCTTCTTATCACAGATTAGTCCAGCAACCAAAGGAAAGGTTGATGGAACTGTGTCTATCCTGAATATCACCAGGAAACCATCCTGGGAGAGACTCTAAACACCCATGAGACAGAGAGGCTCTGGTACTAAACAGTAGGTGTCTAAATCAGTTTCTCAGTGAAAGGTTTCTCTTCAAAAACCTTTTACAATCTTACTTCTCTATTTGAACTAACCACACCTAGCCCATTGTTGTACTACCAATACTTGTAATTTCAAGGTATGTGTATATTTCCAGCAACCAAAATAACATTGATTTTTTTGTGGCATTGCTTCCTCAAGTAAAACATTGGGAAAAAAGTCTTATTTTACAGTAAAAAAACAACAACAACAACAAAAAAAAAAACAAACCCAAAACCCTGCATGGTCTGGTTTCATAGAGGAAAAAGTCTTCTGTAATGGATAAAGTAAAAAATTGTGTAATTCCTTTAACTATCAAGACGAAATATTGTACCACAGATCTAATGAAGAACAGTTATCAACTCTCTGTTATCATTGATAGTGTTATATTGCTCAGTATTTGCTTCAAATTCCTCACCTGGCAAAATAAATGTATTAATCAATCACCCATGCCATTATTTAAATAAGGAAGCCATGCCTTCTTCTTTCACGCAAAGGCATTTCAGAAAAGTGAATTTGAAATAATGTCCCATTTTCAAATATTGAAACTGGCATATATGGAAAGTTGAAATGCTTGCAAAACTTATTTGACAAAATTCAGTGTGAATTAAATCTTGATGGCTCTCTAATCAGCAAAGCAATCCGAACACAAGAGCTGGCAAATAAATTGAGTGGGAAGACGCACTTCCATATAGACATTTTTGCTGAGGGGAAATGAATCTAATCTTTCATTTTCCAGTTAAAAAATACACTGAAGATTACTCATCCTTAAAAGAGATGTTAACACAGTACTTACTGGTAATGTAGGAGCGATAATAGTTGATACAAGTGCAGAAGTGTTATGAAAACATGCCTTGTATATCAATGATATGAAAAAACTATTGTATTTCAAAAAGCTTAAAGGCTTAATTCCAGCACATTTAAACACATGTACAATCCTTAGATTAGAAAAAATCCATAATTTGCATATCTGGTGTAAATATATGTCTATGTCCCATATGACTATGGGAACTTCTGCTTGTGAATGAAACACAATCACAGCTGAAGGATTGTTTACCTTGGTTTAGATCTGTACCAAATAGTAAAAGCCCTGCCTAAAGGTGTGTTGGTGAGGGGATGTTCAGTGTTTCAGTGTTGAAAAGCTCAATGCGTCTCAGAAGCCACAAAAACAGGCACAGTAAGCAAAAAAGGGACAAATGAATCTTGTGGTGTTTGTGAATATTAGTGGTGGAACACACAATAAATTTCCAGGCCTATCCAGAGTTAAAATGCTTATTGGAAGAGAAGACTCTGAGCTACAGAAAGTCCTCCTTCAACAGATTGATCTCTTTTCAAGGCAACTACTGCATCTCCCTTGTCAACCAGCTTAATACCTGCTGTAATGCAGGAAGATGCAAGAGCCTGGCCACTGAGCAAAAAAGCTCAGCAGCTTCCAGAGACAGATCTTAGCATTTGCATGATAATCCCACTTGGAGATCTGTTCTTGTCTCCTCCGCTATTTTTGTCGATGTTACAATCAAAATCTGTCAGGCCAATATGCTATCAAAGATCCAAATAAGCATTTTAAATGAAAAGTCAGTATCTAGAATATTGACCAGCATGAGGTGAGCAGTTAAATACTTGAAGTCTTGGCAGACTTCAATAATCTCACACAAATGGCACCTGTCTACGAGTGCTATATACCTGCCTTGCTGCATTAAAATCAATGAATTTATGAGTACTTCCAGCAGACAGGGATCTGCCCCAAAGAATGTATAATTCACCATGCCATAGCACCAGTTCAAGCATAGTGAAAGACAGACCTAATGGTACATCAAAAACAAAGGAAAAGCTTTTGCATGTTTGCCTTAGAAGTATCTTTTATGTCTGCAGGTGAAAAAATCCTTTGACATTTCATTGCCAAACAGAGGTTTACAGCTGTTAGAATCATGAATTATTACCTATGTAAAAATAGTCACAAAATTATTTTTAAACTTATTTTTAAATATGTTTAAATTATATCTGACAAATTTTGAGTGAGATAGAAAGTTATTTTTGAATAATAATTTCTTCAGCACAGCAGTTGTCATAAGGACACTTGCAAAAAGTGATGGGAGAAAGAGTCTATCTTGTCAACATATCAAAGATGACCATAACTCTCTTCATTTCAATCCATGTCTCTTTTCATCTGAATGGAGCACAAGAACACTAAATGGCTGGAAATGGGTGGCTCCCACTCTCCCTGCCCTTTATTACTTCTTTCCACCAATATTCTGACTTATATACACATTTAACAAAAAACCCCACACTTGTAGAGATAGGTGTTTCTGTTTCAGTGTCCTAAAATTCCACATTTTTGGGCAACCTATAGAGAGAGATGGTTTTGGGCCAATACCCTAGAAATAAGTTTAGAACATAAATGAATGGCAGGAAAATCCCATGAAGATGTGGGAGTAACCAACAAAGATTTTCAGCTTGAATTTCTAACATACAGTTTAGCTGCTATTAAATGACAAAGTAAGGGGGAAGGGTATAAGGAGAGTAAATCACAGACCATTTCCCATACAGATTTTATCTGATCTTTTATCTGACCCTTAACTTCTTAATAAGGAAAAATATTCTGACACTAAGGACTAAAGCCTGCTACAAACTTCATAGTTTTGTGGAGGCTTTAATTTTTTTTTTCCTTTTATTTTCCCCTCCTGCCTGCTCACACAATCCCTGACTACATTCATTATCCACTTCTCAGTGGAATCATGCCCTGAGACAAGGTAAGAGTGTCAGCTTGGGTTTCACAGTAGCTCAGTCTGGAGGGGCATCCTTCCCTCCTCTACCCTTTCCACCTACTCTCTTCAGCACACACACTGTGGATTCTTTCTGCACATCCAGATGTAAATGTGGAGTTACTTTGCATATGATCCTGACAGAAAAGCACCATAAAAATTCCTCTGACACTGAATCTGAACCTTCAAAGAAACGAAAACACAACATGCACTACCTAATATTAACACACACAGAAAAACTGTTACAGGTTGTGTGTAATGCTCAGTCACTGAATTAGTAGGGTTTGTGTTGGAAGCTACTGAAAACCAAATCCTTTATCTCATCCTGTGGAAAGCCAATAAGTAAACTAACTCAGTTTTGGAAAGTACACAACATTTCTTCAGCAGCAAGGGTGGTGATGGCAAATTTGCTTGTGGAGATGTATCTACGACATGCCCAGTTTCCAGTAGATGATGTGATGACAACTTAATGTCCTTCATTGCATGAATATCCTTCTGAGGGATTGAAAATTTTACCCAATATCTTGGATCCAAGTTTTTCCATCCATGAGAGGGTGCACCCACAGTAGCAGCACTTTAATTAGGTTCTTCAGTTTTGCAGCAAGAAAAGGAAATAATGTGAAAACCATTTCAAATGCTTGCTTTTTGATGCTTCTTATAGCAGCAGTTGAAGCTGAAGAACAGGAAAAGAAATGTATAATGGCCAACATCTTTTATCTGATATACATATAAATGCAATTGACATTCACAGTAATAACCTGTACAGATAAATTTACTTTTGTTACGTAAATGAAACACATTAGGTGCAACTGGGAGCTTCAGCAAGTTAAAAGGTTGAGACGAATGTAAGTTTATAAGTTATGGTGCTGCTGGACATGATTAAAAACAGTACAAAGGTGTCTAGAATGGAGAGTTTTAATTGATTACTGTTCTAATACTTCAGCTAGTTCAATATGCAGATGGCAATCACTAAATAATACAATTCAATCTTTTCTGAGTAGAGTCCAGTGATAAGCATGACTAAAATTTTCAACAGCATTCAGAACTTAATGGGACATGAATGTGTAATTATTCCTCAGACCCTTTGAAAATCTCAGTCTTGATACTTACTGCTTGTTGATCACAAGCTGTAACACATCTGAAGTCAGACCATTACATTATTTGATTAAATGAAATATTTGTTAAGAGAATCTTATTTTAAAAAAGCAAAAAAAAATCAAAAAATAAGTAGGAAATAAAATTTCTAGTTAGGAGCTCTTATCATATACACTGATCTTCAATGGCTTCTGATCATGACTTATTTCTAAAAATGGGACAAAAAAAGGAGTCTATAAAGGAGTCTGCCCCTGTAAGTGTGCATCACATGTGTACTTCTGCACGTGGGATGCCTGAGACCTCATGAGACCAAGGAGCTGTGGTTCTCACATATGGAGGGCTCACTTCCCTGGAAAAAATAGCCTCGCTCTTGACCACAGGAACAGCTTATGCAAATTTCTGGATATGACCCTTTCTGCAGCAGCAACTAGAATAACCTCTCTAGAAGCATGTCAGAGGTGAGAGGGGAGGCAGTTTTCCTGTCTGACTGACGTCACACTGCAATACAGACCCAAGACAGGGATACTGATGCTCAAACACCTGAAGTACCCTTTGGAAAAGGAGAATGAACCCAATTCCTTATAGCACTGCACTGCTGGTGGTGCAGGTCTTTAACTGGACATATCTGAACCTACATCTGGAGGAAAATGGAACTATATTACTCAAGAAATAAATTTCAAGGCCAATTCAACACTGAGCACCCAATGTTTTGTTGTTACAGTTCAATAAAACCACTTTGCGTTACATTCATTTCTGTATAAAATAAAGTGATTGTCATACTTTTTTGTCATATCATTTTTATTTAACAGGGTTTTTTTTCTTTATCCATTACTTTAAAAAGTTATAACAAGGCAAATCATTTATCAAAATGAAAAATGCTTTATTCCTTGAGCAAGGAAAGGGAGTCTAAATAGAATGTGCCTGCTCTTAAATTAATGGAACCATCTTACATTTAATATTTTCTCTTAAGTAGTTATGTAACCACTCCAAGATCATTAATGAAGAAATACAGAATCACAATTTACAGCTGAAGGGCAAAACTTCTAAAAAAGCATTTCAAAACCTTGTCATCAAGTGATATAGTCTAGGCAAATGAATGTAAGGATCATTGATCTCCGATATCATAATTAAATGTACATAACACATGACAAGGAGAAAGGACAACAAAGTTCATTGAAACTTGACTTCAAGATGAAGATGCAGAACTAATCAAACAGATGTACGAGGGGAGGGTCAGGTTCACAAACAAGAAGCACTTTCACTTTGACAAAAAGAATTTTTAATCTTTTGGTCACTATTACAATTTTCACTAAGAGTAACAGTTAATAGTTATTATAATAAAGACAATTCATATGCGTGCAACATTCCCAAAGGTACCCTTCACAAGTTTCTGGTGAACTGGTGAAGGTGGTTCTGGTTCTGCTGAGCTGGTGTTGTGATACTTAACATTTCTGTCCCTGTGTTTCCATTGTCCTTTGTAAATCTAGCTCCCTTTTTGCCACCTAGACACTAACAAACACATTCCTAGTTTTCTTCCTAAATAATCCATCAGAGGAAATTTACCCAGACTTAATAAAGTAATGTAATAACTAATTTTTAATGTAAAGAATGTTTATTGCAACAAAAGAAAATTCACAGAGATCAGATGGAATACATCCCAGAGTGCTAATGGAACTTGCAGAAATAGTGTTGGAGTCACTGGCTGTTATTCTTCAGAACCAGTGGAGAAAAGCCAAGCTCCTAGAGTTGGAAAACTACAAACCATATTACCTATTTTGAAGAGAAAAACATAAAGCCAGACAATCTATTAGAGGAAATACAGAAGAGAGACTTTGAATTTGAATTGCCAAGTCAGCTAGCAAAGCAGTCATTTTGCAACCTGCTACAAAGGCATATTGAAACATGGTGACGAACAACAGAATAAGAATTAGCAAAGACTAATGTCTATGATACAAATATTATTGAACATGGGTCTCCTGTTCTGTGCTATTGTTATCACTCAACAATTTAAGACAGTTTCATATGCAGCAAGTACAATAATCACTTTTATCGAATTTCAGAAACAACAGTCTTCCAGTCTAATTTTTCATTTCTCCCCACCACTTGCACAGGAAACCTATATTTTGTCAATGTCCCTTTATACCCTTCAAATATTTTCATTAAAACCCCTTGCATTTGTCCAGGTTAAATGGCATGCTGAGTACACAAAAAGACTCACAACATATAATAGGAGATGGATCATAGATCCATCAAACTCAGATGAGGGATGTGGAATATGGAACATTTCCATGTAGGGATTAAGTCTTCAACAGTAATAAAAAACACTTTAAGAATTGTGAGCTTTTGATTTGTCATGTTTTAGGAAGGTCATGTCCCTAACAGTTGCAAGAAGCTTCTCCTGTTGAAAATCCAACAATAAAAATAGATTCCTCTTTCATCCCACAGGACACAGGAACTAGAAACTAGAAAACACAGAGGTACTTAGAACAGTCACATTTTTCAGGAAACACACACAGAAAAAAAATTTTCCTTGTTCAATTTAGTCCTAAAGTGCTTGGATAAATAATGAATTTGTCTCTTCCAGATAATATCACAAAATTCCAGAAAACAAATAATTTTATCCATTTTAGCAAACATATATATATGTTTGTTTGTTTGTCTGTTTGTTTGTTTAAAAAGCCAAAAGTTAAACTCCCTTAATTTTTAAATCCGCTTCTTTACGTGGATATACATGGAATTTTATCATCTATCAGACAAATTATTTTAGTTTTACTTCTTCAGTACTGATTTTCCGGCATAGCATATATTCCTGTATTTGCCACATTGAAGTTCTGTATGTAGGTACTCAGTCTGGACTAGGGACTGTTATCCCAGATCATATATATGGTGGAAAAGCTCATATGGGGTCTGTCTTTTTCAGACTGATGGAAGGAAAAGAATTTACTTCTTCTTCAAAGCAAGTGAGGCAGATAATTCCAGGCATGAGCAATACCATAAACCAGAAAGAACACAGAAACCTATTAAGGCCATTAAAAAGTACAAATTTAACCAGGGAGAATTATGCTGCTGCTAACTCAACATATTCCACCCCATTCCACAAGCAGTGAGTGAGTGTTCTCTTTGCAAGAACTAGAGCATTTACTCTGTAATTCTATAAAATATAAATGTTTTCTACTACTGGAATCAGATCTATATCACCTAACTATAAAAGTCAGAGCAGAATGTTTTATTCACATTACTTCTTACTGCTATTCAGAAATATTTTAGTTACTGTAATTCTTTTTGAAGACTTTTCTTCTGTTAGGCATCATATATTCAATGAGAATATCTAAAGAATTGCAGAGATATGTATGCTTAATAATAATAATAATAAATAAAATGTTTAATATAATAAAAAATAGTCAGCTAGAATGATAAGAGCTGATGAGAAAGACTAATAGTACAAAAAACACAAGAATTCATGCCTAATTTGCTTACCATTAGTGCTGCATTTGTTTTGAGTACAATAGAGTCTTGTACTGGGAAAAAAATCCATTATTGTTTTCTTTTTAAAATTTTATAATATTCTCATCCTAAATTTTAATTTTTCCTAAAATGTTATATCTTTGCAATTAGAAAGCTCAGGTTTTCTTCAGAATATTCTTCTGAACTCTGATTCAGAACATTCCTCTGAACTTCTGAACTCACATACAAACTATTGCCCTTTTTCCCCAATACTTGCACTTATTCTGTGTGCTATTTGCTTCAGAGGCAGGAAAGCAACCCATATCTGGCACTTCACACCACATGCCACTTTGCATTTAATTTTTAAATAGGAGGAAAAATATTGAATCAGAAAAATATATTAAAAAGAAATGTAAACAGGAATACGAGAGTGATCCAAGCTAATTCAAAAAATATGCAAGAAATACAAATGCAGGTTAGGGCTGAAATCTCAAAAGTGACATTTCTTAAAGGTGTACCCTGGGATTTTATTTTGCCACCCTCTGTTTCTTTTCCCTCCATTTTTCAAGTCAAAATCTTGTAGAACTAAACAGATTCTTCAGCTAATTTTAAATTACTTGTAAATGTTCATCTATGGAGCAAAACCAGGACCTTTCAAGGATTCTGCTTCAAAAATTGAGCAGCATAGGAGAACTGGTAGCCCTTCCTCATCCACTGGGCAAAAGAGCAGGAGAAATAGCGCTAAAATGACCCTGAATCCCACATATTGGTGCCTTCTGTAAGTATTTAGAAATACATTCAGAGGATGAAGGGCTCCCAAAAAAAAAAAAATCCTGACAACATTGGAACAAAAATCTAAGGAAATCCACAGAATTTTCCAACTTCAGATCAGAACTCCATCTATGAAAAGATAGCAAGAACATAGATGAGAGAGAAAAGGCAGGGAACACAGATTTCACACAAAAAAAGGTAGATTTTTTTCCTTATGAAACTTACTCTTTAAATCTTGAACCATGTTTAAAGTTTGGATTACACGTGAAATGCAATGTGCAACTAAAATACATTTTCATATTTCATACAATGAGATAGTTGGACAGATATACAATACTCCTCTAAATGGATTGTGCTCCTGAAACTCTGGTAGAATAAACTTTACATTTATTTTCATCAACATGGCAGACTTGTCTCATTAACGAGATTCATATTTGTTTTCCAGAGGATTTCAATTGTAAGTATTTGGTAGCCAACTCTGAAAAAAGAAAAAGTGCATTAATCACTCCCCTAATATAGACATATGAGAGCCTGGGGTGCAATAAAGCCTGTATTCCCTCTGGTTTAGGAAAACTCTATTAATAACAGGTGGCAGAGCTGTAAGTTAGATGTATGTATTTTTCCCAAACAACTGTCAACCAAAACTTTGTAGAATCCTATATGCAGAACTCTGTTCTCATGTTGATACTCAGGTTCAAAGTTAAGCACTGCTCAAGCATCAGAACTCCTTTTGCATGTGCATTATGATACAGTCCTTAATTTCACAGTCCTGTCTCCTTCACTGAACCCAACTGATGGTGTTCATCTCATGAGCAGTTATTCAGGGTATTTTTATTCTCATTTATCAGTGTTATCCTAAGGCTTGATTACCATACAGTACTCATGCTCTGAGCAGAAGACAAAATTAGCAATTTCCTACTTTTTCATGGGACTCATCACAAGAGTATCAGACATTCGGAGACATTTAAAAATTTACCTTTGTGACAGCCCCTGGGAGGAATAGGTTTTATTACTGCCATTTTACTGCTTAGGAGGTAAGGCACTGAGGATCGGATTTTTCACAGTTAAATAAGTACTCAAAAATGCATGAAGGAGCCTAATAGTTTTCCCAAAAGTGCTAAAACACTTCATTTACAGCACAAGGGTGCTTTTGTAGTTTCTTCCATGAGACTCTGCCCATCACTAGCCAGGCAAATAAGTACATTTTAAAATCTGACCAAAAAAAGATTAAGGATGAGGGAATCAATGTATTGTGGGTTCCAGCCCTCAGACATCTCGGATCTCATCTTCAGTGTGTTTGGAATTCTACTCTACATTTTGTATGCCTGAAACACAAACTTCAAGCTGCAGCAGAAATCTAAATATCAGTTGTAGCTCTGAATCCTCAGCATTTCTGCATATCAGTCATGATCCCAAGTCAAGCATCCAAAAATACTGAATACCTCTGCAAACACTTTTACATAAATGAACTCTCAGCAAAAAGAAACTCTGTGGAGCTGCTGTGGGCAATTTTTGAATACTCTGACTGACTAACCATTTTCTCCCTGCAATTCTCATCATCATTTGCTGCATACCTTCCAGCCTCTGCAGCAAAATGGAGGAGTCCTGGCTGCAATCTCTTTCACTTCAAGCTCTGAATCTCTTGTCCTGGATGGGGCAGGAATTTCTCACAAAGATACATGACTGTTCAACTGAAGACCATCACTCTGTGCATATACAGAGGCCAATTTGCATCTGTAGTGCAGCTGATGTGCAAAATACAGATCACTTGCCTTTGCAGCTCCAGCAGGGTTCCTTTAATGCTTTGCAGACTTGCTGTTGGAGGGGTTTTTGTGGCATTTCAGATATTAGAAAGAACATACAAACAAAAGTGCCCTCATGATTTAATGCACTGTCACCGTGGAGTTTTTGGCATCTAGCAAGCCATTTGCTGCCCCACATACATGTAAGTGCCCTTGATCACAATTTCCATGGTAAGAAGGCAGAATTCAAGGTCTTGCCTTTCTGGTAGATGTGCTCAAAACCATGATTCCACAGTCCTCAGAAGAAAACTGTCACTTCAAGGCACTTCACTTCATCTGTAAACACCAGTTCTGTTCTGTAGTTAAACAGATAGCCTTTTCTTAAAATAACCAAAATTTCTTTTTTTTTACTACTTTATTTTCCTTGACATATATGAGTTATCCTGAAATAAAGTTGTATTTGTAGTAGCGATATCAAGTCAACTGATCTAGCTCTGTCCTTGGAATCTAATCCAAAATCCGAGACCTACCAGAGTTTCTTAATTTATTTTTGTCTCGTCTTGTATAAATGAGCTGAAATACGGCGTCATATACATCTTATATTACACTAGAGATGTGCTGCTTTTTACAATTACATGAGTGGTAATTATGAAACGTTATTTCTACTAGCTGTTGCAATTATTGCATCAAACTAATATTTATCATATAATAAGACCCCAAAACTTGAAGGACATATTTGGACATTTTTGTTCCTGTAAAAGTAATTGCTTATCACATCAATTGCACTGCCATAGATGTACAGAAGAAATAATAATGAGGAGTCAAAATTGAAAGCAGTAGAGACTCCTGAATGCTCTAATAAATTTGCAGTGCAGTGGAAGTATACTTCAATTGTTGGCTAACACAGAAACAGAGAGTAATCATAAGCATATCTCCATCAACACTGAAATATGTGTAAGGACAATAAAACTATATATATATTCTTTTGTTCAACATCTTTGATGGAGAACTATCATTTAGAAATAATACATAATAGCTCTATAATATATAATATATAATTATGTAAATAATTAGTATAATCTTGAGATGAGATGAGGGCTATTAGTGGCAGTGGATACTTTGAACCTTGCACATTTAGTCAAAAAGACCAATGACATCCAATCAAAGTTCCTTAAAATGAATTGCAACAAACAATGGCAGCACAGCTGCTATTAGAATTATAATTGAGTTTAGGAGGGAAACAGCAGCTGAATGCAAGGCAGATAATTAAGGAGCAAGCTTTTGTTAACACTATCAGTAGGGTCATGATTCTGCAGATTGTGAACTTATTATGGCTGAACAAACTGGTCTCTTTTTTCAACAGAGGTATATTTCAGCTTTTTAAGCCAAAGAAGAGTATTCTGGCTACTAGAAAACTAATGATTATTTTTTTTAAAGCTATCCATTTAGAGAATGATAAGCATTTACAGAATCTAAGATTACCATGGAAACATTATTCTTAAGCACCGAGGATTATGAGAACAATTGGTTATACAATTGGATGGGTAAATAGCAAGCCTCTGAGTATGAAAAAGACTGTAGCCACAGAATTACATTAAGTAATTTCTCTCTTTCAGGCTAATATACATTTTATATGAACCCAGCTCTGAAGGGGAAGTAGTTTACCTTCCATGGGTAAGCAGTGAAAAGAAAACCTTTATGGTATGCAGAAAAAAAAATACACTGGGTTCTCTTGGGTTCCTAACGTCTAACCCAAATGTTAGGGAACTACCAAACCCAATACTGAGAATTAGAAAAGTGATCTAGATTTTGTGTTTCCTATTGTATGTTGACTAATGTTGGAACAAAGGTAGAAAAGACAAACAGACACAATCATGAAAGGATCCAAAGTCACTCAGAGCTTGCAGCTTGGAGCCACAGTCAGGCAAAGCAAGAGGCTTGACCACTCACAACCATGAGTCGGGGTCCAAGAACTGGAAAGAAGGACATTAAAATCTCAGCAAAAACATGACATGCTGCAAGCAATACTGCTGTTATAATATCATTTTTTCATAATAACCCACACTCTTTAAGCAAACTGAAGGGTCTGAAGATCTATCAAAGATGTTTTCATCACCATTGTACTCGTAAGCCCTGTAACTCACGTAGTACAGACTCAAGATCTTTGGTTTAAGACAATCCTGCTGACAACCAGAGGTCATTTCACCTGTAAATCTAAATTTGTTAGGCACAAATGAGTAATCCTACTTTGGAATTTCATTGACCTCAATGTGTAAATAAAGCAAGCAGAATGTGTCTGCCTGGCAGCAAGCCATTACTGTGCTGTGTGCAATAAAAACACTAATATGTCAAAGGGATTTTAAAAATACGCCTTGGTATTCCAGCCTGATGAAAATTCTATTTTTGATTCTGCAACTTCCTGAAATAATATAACAAAAACTTTGAAAAAAATATTTCAACATTTCTAAACACTTGCATTGTAGTAAAGTTATTTGCAGGTTTTGTGTTCCTGGTTCTGAACTTTCTGAGCTCTCATTTCACCTGCCTGTGGAGAAGGTAAGCAAAAGCTTGTGCAGATTTAAAACTATTTTTATCTCTGTTTCTTTAGGAAATCAATTCCCAGCATCAATATGGAAAAGCTTGATTTGGTCATTATTACAATGGAATTCAAATATGCTTTAGTAAGATGTAAGAATGGGAACATTTCTGCCCAGCTCCTTTTAGGGGACTCTGGAAAAGGACATGTACTAGCCAGGAATACAAACACCCTTCTGCTCATATGCACAGCATGTTGTGAGCTCTACTTACAGATTAGTCTCAGATGTCAGCAGAAATCTGGAGCACCTTTCAGATTTTATAAAAATTGCTGTTGATAACTTACTAAAACCTTACTCTCTTCCCATTTGCAGTGGGAGTAAAGACATGGATGTTTATCTAGAAATGTAAGAGACAAAGCCAAATGGAGGTGGAACAAACTTGCAAGTTTTCTAAAGCATGTTATAATGGTGAGCAGTCAAGCCAACATCTCTAAAGACTAGGATATGAGTATATCCTGACTTTTACTCTATTTGCAAAGAAAATTTTAAAGGAATATTTGGCTATTATCCCTTATGCCTTAAACATTCATAGCAGATTTGGTATCCTGCAGAATAAAGAACCCTGACTTAAAGGGGCCAACAGAAAGTTTCAAGATTACTATGGATAAGGCTGATTTTCTAGAAGGGGTTCTAAAACCCAAATGAACTTGGAGTTCTGGCATTTCCTGTCATAGGTAAATTCTGGAATACTCTTGAAATGGATAGTTTTACTGATTTTTCTTTTTAAAATTGCTATATATTATAGATTAAAATACTCCTGAGTTTGAAACTTTAGGAATTCCCTATCTAGGAAGTATAAGGAATTGTGAAAATAACTTATGGGCTAACATTTATTTTCTGAACAGTTCAGAGAGTTAGTGTGATTGAGATGTGAATGAGGTAATGGCACATAAAATATGAAGTTAACATTTTTCTAAAGGCCATTAATAAATATATTTTTAGCACCTTCTTACTGGAAAAACTGGAGGTTTTCCTCAACATGATCAGATTTCATTAAGGCAACAGCACTGGGGACCTGTCCCTGTAAAGCAAGGCCTGTTTTCCTAATCAGCCTCTGTAATAATAATTTCACAGTTTGCCACTTCAAGGACTTGGAGCCCAACAGAAAATCAACATTATCTCCTTTTGGCAAGAATTTTTTTCTGCTAATTTAAAATTAAAGAGTGCTGCTATGATTGTATATGTTGTTATGATCATCAGGGAAGACAGTGATACAGAGCAGAGAACAATCTGGAGTTGCACCATTTTCCAACTTCATCAGACATTACTAAGCTGATATATTTGAACATTTAAACACACAAAGCCCTCTAAGAGAAATATGCTGCTCACCAACAAATCAGCAACTTTTGAACATCTTTAGAATTTCTTTTCTCTCCAGCTGGATATGGTTTTTTACAGTTGTTCAATTACAATAATGATTTCAAATATTTTGCACAAGTTTCACTGTTGGGATGTCTACCAGAAGCAATAAACTGCTCAAACCAAGCCCTCCTCATTCCTGTCACAACTTCCTAGTATCACCTCCAAAATTCTCCCACTAAAATACCTTCTACTTTTTATGTGATAGCTTGATTTAAAGTGCAAATGTTTCCTGTTTACAGAAAGTACAGTTATGATAACGGAAATTCAGCATTTCAATAAGAAAGTGAGTTTCAAAAGAATAAACAGGAGTGTTTTTTCCCCCTATGCAAAAAGGAAAATAATCAGCCCTTCTAACTAAATAAGCTTGTAAAACTTAATCTGATATAGTAGAAGCACGTACAGTAGCTAATGAAGGCAAAAGTGTCTGGAAACAGAATCAGCATATTGGTAGTTCTACCTAAGAGCTGAGTGCCTTCCTCAGCTGGTCTCATGTCATTCAAAGGGGAGGTGAATGTCACTTGTGACACCTTTTTTTCTAATTCTTCTCTTCAATCAAGAATGTAGGTTAAGGTGTCACATCCTTGAAGGGTCTTTATTTCAACAGAAAAGAGTTAGAGTAGTGGAAAATTCTGGAGATTTAGTTCTCTTCCTGTCTTTCCACCTTCTCCGAGGGGCCATGATTGAAAAGTCTGTCATATTGTGAGTAATTTAGATCTAGAGGATACCCTGTTCTTTCTTGCACAGCTGCAATGGATGTTCTGATGGACATGCATTACCTGTTGGCACCCCAACAGCAGCATTTAACCTGAGTAGATATCAATGAGAAAAGAATTTGGTGTTCATGATTTTCATTACTGTGAACGCATGATTTCTAATAATGCAGGAGGAATAAAACCCAAGCCTGATTTCCTTTGCTGTTGGGGAAATAAAAATAGATTTTCTGGTCAGCAGCAAAGCTTTGCTGCAAAATACCTGACACATGATTAAATGTGGAAACCTTCCTAATGTAATGTGACAGGATGATTTCTCAGCTGAAACCTGTTTACTCCTCTCTTTACTCCTGAACAGCAGTTAACGCTATTGAACTGAACAACAGGTCATATCTGCAATTTCCTTTTTATTGATGAGAGCTTTCTCTCCGTAGTGATGTAATTGCTACTCCACAGAGTGGTTAGGAGCCAAGTGTGGAATTGGAATGTCCCTGATCATTGTACCACACTGCCACCGAGCCCTCAATGGATGCAGAGGGCTGCAAAGCACATTCCAAGGAGAACAACTTTTGTGTGGGAGGCTTGTGGAACACAACCCAGAGCGACTGGAGTGATGAGATATGGTACAGTGCAGTAATGTTTGTCACTTATAGATCACTTTATTTTGAAATACCTTGTGCATATTAATCAAGCAACCTCTTTAGTATCCCATGAGGTGGGATAACACCCACTGTTAGCAATATTGTGTTATGTGGTCTGTAAGTCCACATATAATACATGACTTAATAAGATTTACTAAAGACCTTGAATTCTGTTCAGACTTTCATTCTACCTTCAGCTGTATGGAACTGAAGCCCGGAATCTCAAATATATTCAGGTATGCAACTTCCATTGATAGCAGTGCAGCTGAGGCAGATAACCTCTGAGAATCTGAAGTCAAATACTTTCATGACATGCATTAGAGGACAGGACAAGCATTTTGTTTCCCCTTTTCCTTCCCTCAGTATTTTTTCCCAATGGGAAAATTATGTGGCTGCTTTCAAAATTATTTTTCATTTATTTATTTTATTTCTGCTGTGCTTCACATGTTTGATATTGAGGCAAGGTTAATGACATGCAGCTTGCATTTGGAATTGAAAGTGGAGATGTTTAAAGTTGTTCCTAGATCCTGTGGGTATATGGTAGATATTGCCAGAATATACAAGAGATTAAATGATGCTTGTCAAAAATCAATGTATACTAATTTTTTCCTATCTGTGCAAATTTGCTGGGTTCACAACACAGTGGAGGTAATGCCTGCATTCCATACATACTAGCTACCCAAATTCAAGGTCAAATTCTAAATTACTTCTTGAGGCAAAACTCTCAGGTAGTTGATTAATGTTTTGGCTGTGGTAGCACATTAGGTTTCACCTTCTGCAATGATTATATATGAGGCGTCACTGAAGTCTTGTATGGAATCAAGGATGCTTGATTGATCCTTTTAATGCCTTTAAGTTGTTTCCATTTAAAAATACTTCTGAAAACTGTAGCTGTAATTAAAGGCAGGACAATGGTTCCCTCTCTCCATAGAGACACATAAGATGAATAGCATCGGTGAAAAGAGACTTCAAATGCATTTGTCACATTTTGTGGGAGATTTGTAAACTTAATGTGTGCTAAAAAGAGATATGAGAGAAAAAAAAAAATTGTTAACACAGTTAAACATCTGATTAGGCCACAGGGAAAAACACAGTCTGGTTCTATTGACAATCTCTTGTGTGACTGTTGGTAAATTCCTAATTCTCCCATGGCCCCAGTTCCAGTAGAAAAGCAGGCATAAACCCTCATCTTTCTTCAAGGAAGTATTGCTGAACCCAACAGCGTTTGTGAGGCATTCACAAACTACGAGTGTGTAGGGGAGGGCAAATAAGGTTTTTCTTGACATTTTTTCCTCTCTCATGACTGAGAGCCGGGCTACATCACACAGTATATTTATGTGTGTCTGGAGGCTCTCTGAGGGCTTGATTTACACTGCGAGTGTGGCTGAGCACAGTGCATATCTCAGACATGAAGCATATTGACCAAGGAAGTCATTGCAATTGAAGAAAGAATTAACTGCTCTGTTGGAGGGCTCCATAAACTCGTTTGTTATTACTGCTGCTCCACAGAGCCCCAGCAGTCCAGCACAATCTCCTTCTGCCTGTACAGTCTGCTGGGAGCCCCAGAGCTCTTCCACTGAACAATGAATCTTTTTGGGGTTGGGGTTTTCTGAGTTTTTGGGGCTTTTTTTTCTATATAATAGTCCACTTAAAGCAATGTGTTGGGCACAGTTATACATTTATTTACCATGGTGGGTTAATCTCATCTGGGGAGGTATAGAAACCCTATCACGAATGCTACAGTATATAAGCTAATTGCCAGGATAAAACCAAATGAATAATTACTTAACTTCAGAATGAGGCCTGGGGGAATTTTTCTTTAATAAAGGTTTAATTCACCAGTGATAATGAATGCAATCTCACATACTACTGAACAACACCATTAGCATAATGGCTAAGATACAAAAACTATAATTAGAACAAAACAGAAATGTTAATTACAGCCACGAAGGTACCCAAGAAAAAGGGAGTTATCCTTTACCTGTCAAATGGGTTCCTGCCTGTGTAGCTTTAGTAATCCCTGCGAATGGATCATCAATTCTGCTCATAATTCAGAGTGACTGACAGGCAAAAATTAAAAACTGAGGCTTGCTTTGCCTTTTGATTCCAGAGGGGCTGTGATTCACACAAGAGACTTAAACAGTCTGGAGGACAGGTGAGGGCAGTAAAGACTGCACCTCTAATCATCACAAAGCTTAAAAATCAAGCTCCCATGTATCCGAATCCCACCCTTCAATTCCTTTTCACACAAAGGCAGCCCCATCATGTCGGCTCAGGAATATGAGATCTTCTCCAAGTTTATTTGCTACCCCCAGGCGTACTTGCTGTGCACAGCACCATGTTGCTGGACAAGGAAACGTGGGAGCCTCTTGGCTAGGAGCTGCTGGGAAGTTTGCTGATAACAAGCAGCTTCATTTCCGGCACTAACAACAATAACCAAAGCTCTTTGTACATAAAAATTCTCACTAACTCTTATATCTCGCTTAAATGAAACCTGGGAGATGTCCTCATGGAAGAGGTCTCTTTTGTGCTGTTTCTGGTCTGCACTTTCGCTAATCTCATGCTACTCAAATATTAAATTTTCAGACTCAAGAACTCAAAACCTACAAAATATGAGAATGAACATTGCATTTTTCCCTCTTACAAGGGAAATGGACACCAACTGAATGGGGAGTTATTCAGTTTTTCTGTTTATCTTCATCATTCTGTGTTTGATTCCAGACCTTATTTAGCACACATCATCAAAACCCTGCACTGAATACAAAATTACTAATTTCTCTATAGGCTTTTTTGTTTTTTTCTCAGCTTTTTTTTTTTTTTTTGTGGTGCTCTCAGCTCTCACTATAATTAATCTATCCTCCCAACCCCTCTAAGAAGTCATATCATTGAAGCACAGAGGGATGAAGGCCACTTTGCTAAATATTCAGTAATTTGGGTGCCTGCTTTGATACAAATAAGTTGTAATTCCTGCAGCAGTGCACACATTTAAAATACAGCCCCTATTCACTTGTGGTTTATGCATGAGCTTTCAGCTTGTCCATAAACAGGAAATATCTGTAAAAAAATCAGTGAAAACTCTGGTTGAAGAAATATGCAGATGATCTCATTAAGAACGTGGTGGTGAAGGCAGGAGAAGGAGCTCAGTCCCTCACAGTGGCATTTGGCCACCTGAACCGTGAGACAGCCCCTCAGCCTGAGCTGTTCTGCCTCTTGCATGCTGCAGTCTTGCATGCAAAAAATGAAGAAGGAAACAAAAAGGGCGGGAAGAAAAAAAAATAATAATAAAAACCTAAAAAAACACTGAAATTTTTGTTATGGTGTTTTCTAATTTCCTTGCAAATTGGAGGACCTGGGGGCAGATCTTAGTGAGAAAGACTCTTCTACTGATCACCTAACACCGTTGTCATTAAAGCTAATGAAGGCTGACTTCAGTATTTACAGCTGAACTCGATCACAGTCCAGGCAGGGAATAAACCTGCCTTGTGGTGGATGCAGCCAGTGGCTGACAGGGAGCTGAGAGTAGCTACAAAGAGGGCACTTTAACTGATGTCCAGGAGAGAGGTTAGTAAAAGTGCTCACTGTTGTGCAACAGGAAAGTGATCAAAGCCCTGATGCTAAAGCATTTGCCGAACCACCTCAGAGGGAGGAGGCTCAAGGTCCATCTGTTTGAATAGATCTCTCACCACCTGGCTATACAGGATATGATACCTTTCCTGTTTAAGCTGAACAACCTCAGAAAAATGTATTCAAGTTTCATTAGATGAACCTGTGGAAAAAAACAAAATCTAGCACCATTATATGATTTTTAATGCAGTAAACAGGATGCTCATGTGAGTGGTTGAGGGGCAAGAATCCTGGGTTATGTTTCTGGTCAGTGCTTTATGCGATGACTATTTAGCATGAAATGCATAATAACAATGGTTACAGTATGGACTGGAAACCAAATGCCTCTTCTTCCTAGTTCCTTTCTTGAAATTCCGTGTTCCAGGCAAAAGAAAAACTCAAAAACTCAAAAAGCATTCAGTCAACTAACCAACCAAAACCAGACAACAACAAACGCACACAAAAAGAAAAAAAAACCACACAACCAAAACAAAGTCTATTAAAAGGAAAAACTTATTGTCCATGAAGGCAGTCAAGGAGGGAAAGAGCCTGCCTGGGAAGGTTGTGGATCTCCCATCCCTGCAGGTTTTCAGGATCATACTGAATTAAATGCAGACCAACCTGATGTGACCTCACAGATCAGCCTTTTCTCAGTGTGACGTGGGACCAGTGACATCCTGGGGCTCCTTCCAATCTGAATTATTCTCTCTCACAGGAAAAGTGCTTTCACAGGAAAAGTGGTTGGTGGTCTTCCTCATGAGTTAGTCTGTGGAAAAATTAACAGTTGAAACCATGCCTTAATGAGGACCTCAGAATTACTAGGAGATATGCAGCAGAGTAGGAATGCTCAGCAGACAGAGCCCTTCACTCTTACCCATCTGTCTCGTTGTTTCATAATGTCTAGAAAAGCTATTTACAGGCAATTTCCATAAACAGTTTTTGTAACGGATTTTTATTTTTTTCTTTTATCTCAGTAATTCTGTTTTTGAAGACCTGTTAGCCTTACTAGGCAATGAGAATATTTCTCTCTAAGCTGATTTTTACATTTCAGAAAATACTAGTTTTTAATTTTGGACAGAAATTACCTATTAGCCTAAACTGCCCACTCCATCAGAATCCTGTGCAACTTTAACAGATTTCAATTCACTCTGTTTAAATTATGATGCACAAAGCTAAACAATCTTCTCATATGAATTTGTCTTTCATGCAAAGTAAGGTTTTCTGGGGAAAAATGCTGTAAAACTAACAAAAAAGAACAAAGGAACAGCTGTAAGTCAAGAGTTCTTATGCCAACACACTGTTCAGCTGGGTTCCACATTCATTTCCATCCCCCACATCGTGCTGATTACAAACTTAAATGCATTTCTAATGTTTTCATTTAATTCATTTTTTTCCATATTTTAAATTCATTGTATTTAGAGAATTCAGTTTGAAACATGCAATATCAAAAGAAACCCCCACAGGTGCAGGGAATTTGAATAATCAGGTCCACATGATCCCTGAACCTCAATCCACTGAAGTCTCCCTGGGACCATTTTAAATGTGCAAAGGAAACAAATGTCCAAATTACTCTAAGCAATAGTGAGATAAGAGATGAAATAAGGCAGATGATTAAAATATTGATACTTTTATTACAGTAATGCCTTCATTCACTCAGAGATACTGGCTTTATTGTGCCAGGCATTGTACAGGTACACAGGATTGTGCTCTGCCCAGGGGGATTTACAGTCCAAACCCTGATTTCCCATCAACATCCATCTTATAACATCAGGACAGGAATAGTCAAAATTGAGTGCTGGAAACAAATAAAAATGTGAAACAGCTTTTGAGTTGCCCAGTAAGACTGTGGCAGAGTGGGCACAATTCCCAAGGGTCTACAATTCTGTTTTTATGCCCTGCTTCCCAACTAATCCATTTATGTGTTCTTCTGCCATCCAGGGCAGCTCAACGCTGGCTGGCTGCAACACATTTTCCAGCTTTGTAGGTGCTTCAGTTTTCCTCAGACTATTGCCATGTGTCACAATTACTCATGTTGCTGGATTCTCTGCAATGCCTCTTAATTTTAGGACTTTTTTTTACTTTCCCTTTGGTTTTTTTTGCAAAATTTCTTAAATTCACAGTTTGACCTTCCATTAACCAGCAGAGTCCTCTAAGGCACTACTATATCCTAAAGACAAGGAACAAATGGGGATATGCAGAATGAACAATGTAGTGCACAGTCTTAATAAATTCATCTTCCGTACTCACACTGCACAATCCATTTGATGTACAGTTGAAATATAGCCAATGACTGAATATAGCCCAAAGAGCTGAAGGACAGCTTTCTCCTAAAAACTGGCATAGTCTGGAAAAAAAAATCAAAATTAGGCATAAAGGAAAACTTGTGATCTACTTGAAAGCTTCAATTATGTCCTTTGGCATGTTGTAGGACATACATGCTGACACACAGCTGAAGATACAGCACTGGAAAATCATACATTCCTACATTACACACCTGACTGACACCTGGGAAACAGAATATTCAAGCAGTTCCTCTTGACAGCTTTATCAATGGGCCTGAAAGTGCTCACAGTTTCATGTCTTTCAGGAATGTACAGTCAAATCTGATTATTTTGTGTAACAGCAGTTTTTATGTTATCTATTTACCTTCTAACTGAAAATTCCGCTTACTGAGATGGGTGCAGAAGAAAAAGACTTTGCTACATGATAACAAATAAGATCCTGATTACTCCAAGGAATGAAGTCTTTTAGAGCAAGGACTGCTTTATTGAGGTGAAGAAATTTTATGCAATCCAATCCTTTGCTATCAGCTCAAGGCTTTACTCGCAAAAATACCAAGTAGGGATTTATTCAAACCAAATTTGAACCAAAGTCATCTGCATAATGCACTCGTCCTTCTCTGCATCCATATCAGAGGCAAAAAATAGCAGAGATGCTGAAAAATACCTGCTGATACACCATGTTCCTTATTTACCAGGAGAGTTTTTTTAGATATGGCTAAACCACTACTTTTTATTTGGTGTTTTGTTGCAATATATCCAATGACTGAATACAGCTTACACCCAGTTTGCCTGTAATGCAACTAATAACTCTCTGTTTTTTGCAGTGTAAGTAAGAACCCAAACAGCTAATTTCCTTATCCTCTACCTGGAAGCCAGGATATATCTATTGGTTCCTAACTATGTCAGGCCTTTGCCATTTTTATTTACTCAATATGCCAAAAAATTCCATTACACAGTATATTTTTTTACAACTTCTTAGACTTTTACAGCGCTGTTTGTTTGGGGATTCAGGAGGGAGAGTTAGGTTGGCAAGGATGTTTGGATCTGAATTATTTCATAAAGAGCAAGAATAGAAAACCATGGTTCCTCTCTTATCTCTACATTTATTTTATTATACAAGACATTCTCCTTGACTCCATACTAGGCTCTTTTAAAAATCTGCCATGTTTCGAGACAAGGGTTTAAAAGCCTAAATTTAGGCTCTCAAATCTGAAATGTATTTGCCTGCAGGGTGCCAAAGCTCAAATTCACCCTTCATATCAGGGAATGTAGTTTCTCTGGCTTCACTTTCACCATCAATGAATAAGTTTATTCAATCTCGAGAATGTACTTTACCACCTGTCAACACCATTTTTTGGTTGTGATGTTTTTTATAATGAAGCTTTACCACCTTCCACTAATTTCCAAGTGAACCCGACTTTCTCCTAGAACAAGCAAAAGCTTTACAATTAGCTGGTGTTGGTTTGTTCCTTTTCAGCAACGTGTCTTGCATCTACACTGATTGCTGGGCTTTGGAAAGAGACTGAACATGTATTTATTGACTAATCAAAAATACAGTAAAAGTAGAAAGACACAGCAATATTTAAAATCTAGCTGATTACCCTTTGGTGGCAGATGACTAACAGCTTACCTCAGCAAAGCAAAAATTGCTGCCAAAGGTTTCTTCATAGAAATAATCCTTATTTATTATCCAAGTTCACAGCTGTATACACTGCAGGCAGTAACTAAAAACACTTAAAAAGCACGATGCTAAAAAAACAAACCCCAAGCTTACGTGACCGTGATGCTTATTAAAGGTCCAATTCTTCCTCATTAAAACCAACTGGAGGGGCCCTGCCAATGATTTCAGTGGTAAAGGAAGTCATCTCAGGGAAAATATTCAGACAAAGTCAAAAAGCTGCATTCTGCCTATTAGCAGTAAATGTGTGATTCTCTCTGGCATGAACAGGGAAAGTGCTAAACAGCTCCAAGAGTTCTCAGGTTACTGAATAGTCTCCTTTTTGAGATAATAGGACAACAATAAAAGAAATTTTCTGCCCCCCATGCACACCTGCAGCCCCAGCTATCTGAACCCTAGTATTTCTTTCAGAAAAAAAGCGATTATACACAGCTATTGTAATAGCTCTTCTGTGGCTACGTCAGTAAACTTTACATGGAACATTACTTTTGTAAGACTTATTAAAATCTCACTTATTATTACTAATCACTATTCACTTTGGTAAAATATATGGAATAAGACCTGAAAAAAAGAGTAACATTTACTAAGCAATTCAGCCACTTAACAGTATTTGCTTGGAGGGAAGAATACAAGGAAATTCCTTGTAATATGGAATATGGAAATGCCTTGAAATACAAGGCATTCCTCTCCTGCCATGCACTCCATCTTCCTCTCACATAGTTTTATTTGTCCTTCCTGAACCGCACTCTGCAACATCTTCACACAGTTAGCAGGAGCCAAGTATGAAACTGAGCATGGCTACATGACAAAATACCAGCCATTGATTTGAAACAGACGGAAATGAGGTGGAATCAAACAGATTCTACCCTTTTCTTCTTGTATCACTAGTGCAGGAAATAATTGCCTTTAGACAAAAAGGTCTGATCCCACCTTTCCTGATACATGGTTGGTGAAGGATGCTGTAAAGGACACCCATGGTAGCTGTGTGGTTCAGCAGTCAGACCTCAGCATTGCCCCAAAGTGTGAAAGGTGGGAGCAGTAATGAATAATGTCCCCTGCACCCTGCACAGGGCCTAGGACCCTGTCTGGACTGGAAAGAGGATTCTGACACTGAAGATCCACCTGCCAGAGCCAGCAAAACAGAGAAGAACAAAAAGCTCAGGAGCCTGGATGAGAAAACAAGCCTCTGACATGAACCAAAGAACAGAAAACTTGGCAGACTGAGTATGGAAAAAAAAATTTAGAATAAGGAAAATGTGTTGGACACCTTTGTCAGTCCTTTGAGGTTAAAGCTGGTGAAAGCCTAAGAGCTTCTGTGCCATAAGGTCTCCCAAAAAGAGAGCCAACTGAGGGCGTAGCTGATGACTCAGTCTGCTCAGAGAGCCCACAGAGACCTCTGAATGAATTAGTAGGCTGACATGTATCATGCAGCATTACCAGCTCAGCTTCCAGAAATATGATGAGATTCGTGTTAAGTCTGGGTTAATTAGCCATGTCTCCAAGCAAGGCTAATTAGTCCAGGTTCCACATGTGTGCTGACATGGTGGTATTGTCCTGGTTGAAGAGCTAAACCTGCAGTGCTGCAAACTAAATTCCATCACGAAACAAGAGCAGCCCCTAAAGTAACAAACACAAGACATTTAGAATTTTACAAGTCCAAACTACTGCTCTAACCCATGCTTAAAAAAAACAGCAATCAGCACTGGTTATGAAGGAGAGGTGCCCTGTGCACACCCACACCACCTCAGTCCAATTCTCCATCAAAGAATTTCTATATAACCATTGCTGGGATCAGGTCCCTAGCCAGAAACCTTCTGGTATCTTGGCAAAGAACTTACTGGGATTCCTGAGGCAGTGGGAAATCTGAGCAACCAGGAATCCTTCAATCCAGTTCTCTTTCCTCCAAATTTTCTAGTCCAGGTCTTCTTTTAGCACATTTTTTCTGTTCTCTTCAGTATGTTTATACTGGTCAAAACATCATTCAGTCCCACAACTCAGTATGTGCAGTAGCAGCTGGAAAATGCTGTCCAGATGTTTACGGCCAGTTTTCAGACCTTGTGTTCATACCTCTGATGAACCACAAACTTCCTTACTTTCTTGCCCAGGAAGCCACTGATGAACCCTAACAAGGGTTGGCAGTTGCCTATACAACAGCAGTATACTTGGAAAAGTGCGGATTTGCCAGGAATTTGTAAACATTCCAATTCATCCCCCAGTTATTGCAGTTGCAATCTTGTTTTTGTATACATAGGGTAGTGATTTCTGATGTACAAGTAATTCTTCATCTAGAATATATTATTCATTTTTGTATTCAGTTTTACTGTGCCTAAATCACAGAATTACTGAATGGTTTGGGTTGGAAGGGACCTTAAAGATCATCTTGTTCTGACCCTCCTGCCATGGGCAGGGACAGCTCCCACTACACCAGGCTGCTCAAAGCCCCATCCAACCTGGCCTTGAACACTTCCAGGGATGGGGCAGCTACAGCTCTGGACAACCTGTGCCAGTGCCTCACCACCCACCCAGCAAATAATTTTTTCCTAATATCCAGGCTAAAGCTAATCTCTCTCAGTTTAAAACCATTCCTCCTTTTCCTGTCACTTCTTGCCCTTGCAAATAGACTCCCCATCTTTCTTATAGGCTCCCTTCAGACACTGGGAGCCTGATATGCAAGAGTCAGCTCATGTAAAGAATACTTTTTTATGCTGCAGGATGCATACAGAGAAAAAAACCAAATTCCTGAAGGGGAAAACACGCCTATTAATTGTTGAAATAATTCTGTCTTTTTTTCCAGTAGAATTCTGGAGTACAAAGCATCTACATTGTAACTGTGTTGCTTAGCAGGCATTTCAAGTATATATGTTTTCTTTAAAAGTAAGTATAAACAAAAGGACTCTGTGAGAGTAAATTCATATTTGCCTATTCTCTCATTATAAATTATGTGATCTTTCCAAATAGAAGCACTAGAATAATTAAACTAATTTTCCAAAATTATTCTAGTATATTCAATTACAGATTTTAATTATTTTTGAGAAATAATTTGCAGTGTTAATGAAAGAGACAGTAGTTAGACTCATGGCAGAGTATGGGTTTCATGTCTTTGCATTCCATAAGCCTTATTAGAAATGTAAATCAAATATTTGATGAATACTAAGAGTCTATTGGGACATTAAAATGAATATTACCATTGTGACTCTGAGAATCAGGTTGAAGTATAACAGAAGTCAGTTAAGGTAAGTGGATTTTGATGCCAAAGGGAACATTAGCTGTTTTATAGAGGCCTCTAGAGTATTACCTGGTATTAAATGTGAAAAAATAGATGTTTAAATAAAACTCAGGTTGTGACATGAACCAACAAAAGACACCAGAATTTCAAAGTTTCAGGTGTTACTTCATATATATTGACCTCATCTCCCATGTAAAATTAACTGAGGACACCAGGGTGATGGAAAACACATAGATGGCATAGGGGAGTTGACTCCAAGTCTCCCAGGTTATTCCCTAATCATCCACTATCAGTTAATGAGAACTTTGACACGGCTCTGGAAGACACGAAGGTCTAATGCTGACCCTGGCAACCATCTTAAAATATGACTTTGTATTTAATGTGCAGAAAAACCATCCAAACCTCACCATAATCTACAAAGGGCATTTTGATATCCTGAAAGATTGAACAGCTTTCAGCAATTAAGCCACTTCTACATATTTATTGTTAATATAGTCTATAGTATTTTGAAAACTCTGCAAGCTGAAATGTATTCTTTCTAGGAGATATCACACTTTGGAGAAAGGGTAAATGAGAAACAAAGATGAGCTACCTCTCCTAATCCCACAGACAAAGGCTCTGTCAGGGAGACAGCTATTACACATTTTGTTCCATCTCAGTTTGTCCACAAAGCACCATGTTCCACTACTTTTTGTGAACTTTTAAGCAGTTATCTACCTCAGCTTTATGTTCATTTGAAGGGAAGAAGGAGTTACACCAGCTAGGAAAAAAGTATAAAAATTCTGTGTGCTTGCTCTACCACATCCAAAGTGAGCTATACAACCAAACACAACTGGTATTGTTGGAGTGAAGAGATAACTGTGTGCCTTCAAATTTGCGTAGGCTATGGTGAAGTCTGAAGAGAAATTGTAAATAAGGACATGCTTGTACTTGACAGAACCAAGGTTATGAAGAGTGATCCCCTAAATTTAGAGAAATTTCTATACTTGAAACTGTCAGAAGATGAGTTCTATGCCATTTTTTTTCATTATTTGAATGAAACTTCCTGCAGGCAATAGTGCTTGGGAAGTTTTAATTGGGCTGAACTTGAAAGAATAAAAGAATTTCATATTGTTCCAAATTGAACCTTTGTACATCTTGTACTACAAAATCTATTTATTTACTAGGACTTATATTTAGACAATTTTGGGTGGTTATCTCCATTTCCTACATTCCCTTTCCCTGTCATTTCCATAATTATATCTGTGGCCAGTACATTTCATGATCTATTATGTTAAGGTATCACTGACAATATATTTAAAAACAGAAAACCTTGATGCAGATTTCCTTTGCATGACGTATTGCTCAAGACGCTCCATATTCAAGGGAAAGGGAGAACCAGTGCAATAGCACTTTTTCCCCCCCTCAGTGCTTTTACGGAAGTTCTGGAAAAGGCACTGCTCAAACCATCAATAAAACAGAATATTGCCAAAATACTTTCTCATTATAGATTGCCAGTTTTCTCTTTGACCTAGAAATATGGATGAAAATTATAAAACTTCATAGCATACAAGACTTTCCCAGGGACTTTATTGCAGTTTTTTTCTACAGAATCTAATGGAGTGGAGCATAAGTGAAACTGTGTAATGCACAGGGTCCCTTCCCCCCCCAGGATACAGATATTAATAAAACATTTAATTTCAAATTATTAGGGTTTTACCTAGACCCTTTCTGTTACGTTCAAATAGCCTTCCACTACTGGAAAAACCAAATAGCAAAAGCAGATTTAGTAACTGCAATTGTTCTGTTAGCATAAAACTTTCAACTTAATTTTTGCAGAGATTCAATCATGAACTGCTTCAAAACAGGGCTATAAGTGACTTAAGTCATTACTTAATTAAATTATTTTCACACAAATATTTAACTCAGTGTGACAGCATTATGCCAACACTTAGATGAAAGTTGCTCTCACATCTCTAATCCTATGACTAAGACAGTTATTTGGAGTGATGAGCTTAATTCAAATCAGTTTTTCTATTGATGTCACTGGCCTCTGGTTTAAACACTACAAGCAAGGGCCTGTCTGTGTATTTAGAAGACAATAACATTTCAAAGGAAATATCTATTTGGGACTTAATAATTTAGTCTGGAATGTTTTCTAACAAAAGAGCTACAGCCATTAATGCATGTTCTTGGATAAGAAACTAGGATAACTAGGATACAGGAAATAGCATTTTCTCTTTCATTTAACAAGAAATATTTATTGATATACAAAGGCAGAAACCCACCATTTCCCAAAGCTTTTTAAGTGGCAAAAATATATTAACAGCAGTTTCTAGCCTACAGTGTTGGTGACTTTCTTTAAGAGAATGTAGGCTATTGATGAGTATTCTACAGTATTCAGTCATCTAGCACACAGAGATTTATTAGGTGCTGTCTTGAGCTACAGCTGAGAGACATCTTGAATCTTATCTTCCACACCTGTTCTGGAGACTTTGTTTCAAGAAATTGGATGGTTATCACAAAGGCACCCAATGCTCGGGTTGCAGTTTCAAATAGATTCAAAATAAATTACCACAGACATGCAACTTTCAGCACAACTTAAAGAAATTGGAATAATCATCCATGACCCAGAGGAAAAAACTCCAGCAAAGATGGTCACAATGAGAGATGTCCCCTTCTTGCTGGGTGACAGACAAAATTAGCAATAATACACTAAAACTCAGTTTCAGATAAAATAGCAGAACTGAGACCACTGTAATCCCAGAAAAACAAATAATAGAAAACCTAGAAGTTACTCATCATCAAAACTGACAGCCAAGTCTGCTTTCTTAAGGAGAAACACAAACGCTGATGGCCAAATCCCACACTGGTAGAAAGACTGGTAATTCTCTAGGAGAGTTATAAAGACAATATTATGTGTTTATTTTGCTCAAGCAGATATAACAGTTGATAACAAGAAAAGTATTCAATCCTTCTGCTGAATAGAATGCAAAATGTGACTTAGAGAAAAAAGAAATTATTACTCACTATATCGAGTAAAACTACTTCATATAGAGTTACTACAACAGAATGCAAAAAAGTCATAATCAAGAAGGAAAAAAAAGCTCTTGATAAGTCTTAATACACATAATGCTTAAATGATAGAATTGGGCACCCTAATTAGGTAGTTTTGTAGCTGTATAATTTTTAAACCAGGTGTGAAAGGGGCAGAATCCTAGCCTATAAAATATTCTTCTGGACATCAGCTTAAAGGAAATAGTTTATATAGAAATCAACTGTTGATATCACAAATGTTTAAGTCAATGATCTTGCACATAAATTTATTAGAGGAATTAGGGTTTTCTTGCTTTATTTTTGAAGAGTGGATCAGTGGCTTTATAGAATGCTGTTGTACAAAAAAAAGGAAACATAACTATGTAAATCAAATGGCTGATTAATTTTATGACATATACTTAAGAGAACTTTAAATGCAGCAAAGGATTACAGAAACATGTGACAGTATATTTAAAATAACAAAAGGCTGTTACTCAAATAACTTAGGTACCAACATAAAGCAAAGACTCCCTTTGCTGAAGTAAGGGGAAATGTAACAAAATATTGCAAACAAACTGTCAAGATGACAGCATATAACAGTCCTGTTATTTTAAATATAAAGTCGTATAGACGAATTTTACAGTTAAAGACACTTCACTACAAATATTAGTTTTGCCATTTTGCAACATGAAGCGGCCTTTTTGTCACTTCTTTCAACTGGAAAAAATCTCTGTAATAGCATAATCAGCAAAGTCATTTTAATGGGGCAAAGACCCTGTGCTCCTGCTTCTGTAACTATGAAAAAAAGTTGAATGTTTCATTACTGATAGGGTGTAATTTGCCTAAAATGTGTCAAATTATCAAAATCTAACAGAAAAAAAAATTAAGACTTTAGGATTCTATTAAAGAATTTAGGTGAATTCTCTACTTTGGCAAATATTTTGCTTCAGAAAAAGCAAGCTGGATTGTGTTGAAAACCCTTTTATCTTAATCAATCTCTTGCACATATTCCCTATTGCAAGAAAGTATTCAAGGACCATTTTTTTTGAGTAGTATCTGGTCCAAGAGGCAACAAGAAGTTGAGAATGTGTGTTAGGTAAGTTCCTAGAAGAAAGGATTAACCATGAGTGTGTATGTGAATATACATGTGAAAGACACTAAAAAAAATCAGCTGCCCCTTAGAAAGTACCTATTTGTTCAGTATGGGATAAGAACCAGTTTGAAGTCAATTTTAAATAATTCAGCCTAAATTTCTAGCACCAATTCAGTATATAATCAGAGACAAATAACTTCAACTGTTCTTTACTTCTCCATTTAAGAAATGAGAATAATATATACTTGTCTACAACATAGCAGTATTATTGCGCTTTCAAAGTATGTCTAAAAATTTCTGAAAAAGAGATGGCGCTCTATAATAATCCATGGAGTAATACATAAACTGGATATTAGAATGATCCTGTCTTCATAGTTATCAAGAAAGATGTTTAAACTCTTTACATTTATTGCTCTGTCAAGACATCTTTGAGTATGGGAACTCATGATTATTCACATTTCCTGCTGTGTAACAAGGGATTTCTTTCACTGGATAATTTTTTTTTTTTAATTTCAAGATATATTATGCAAATTTTCAACTTTCATATTCTATATGTACTAGAAATACATATCCATGTACCTGTGTAGATGCATTGTACTGTGCATATACTGAAATACAAAATATAAATATGACAATACATATTTTAATAGGCATCGTAGTTGAATCAATTGGTATGGTCCATCTCTTTGCAGCCAGCAAGTTTTTCAAATTTTAAAACCTAATATATATCTTTCTGACCAAGAATACTTCAATGATAAATCTTTTCATGTACTATTGAAGAAATAACCTTCTGGAAACATGTAAAAGACGTATTTGTAGCAATAAATTGTGAGTATTTAATTTTTTTCCCACATGCTGCTATCCTCCTCTGGAATTTGTGAATCTCTTAACAGCTACCAAATCTTTAAGCTCATATTTTCCACTGACTCATTTTTTCTTACTACAGATCAAAATATCCCACTTAAAGGGTGGATAAATACTTTCCTGTCAAAACTGAGGTAAAGTATAAAGTGAGATCTCAGAGAGGTCTGTCCTAAGTCTGGTTCTCTTCAATATTTTCATTGATAATGAAATGGATTTCATTATCTTTGATAATGGAACGGAGAAGTCACTTTATAGAGCTTGTAGGTGACACCACGCTGGAAGCACTTACAAGCACTTTACAGGAGACCAGTGAAACTCAAAATTGTCTTGAGAAATTGGAAAAATGGCCCAAAGTCAATAAGAAGAAATTCAATAAAGACAAGTGCAAAGTATTAAACTTGGAAAGAAGTAACCAAATGTTCAAGAATGGGGAAAACTGTCTAGGCAGCAGGAAAGGTTTGTGCTATAAAGAACCATCAGAAGAGCAGTCAACAACACAACTGCAAAAAGAACAAGTGTCATCCTGAGGTGTTTTAACTGATATGCTGCTATTCAAGTGTGTGAAGTGATGAACTTGTTCTATCAGCACTGGTGACCCCTAAAGAGCAGTTCCTCCAATTAAGGGACTAAAGTTAAAATCTACATGAAAACAAGTTTAAAAAGCCAGTGCCATTAAGACACAAGTGAAATGCAAATGCAAAATACACAAAGCAGAGTTATAGTTATTTATTAACCATTTCAGTGTGGCACACATGCTAATTTACTTGTTCCTTTAAAAAGCTGCTAAGATGTATGCATCATCATATCAAGGGAATGAATTGCACTTACAATCGCATGAAATACATTAGCAAACTGAGACACTAATGCTTATATAAAAATACAAATTCCCTGTAGGGGCATTAATGAAAACACAAAATGTCAGGTGGAAAAGGACGTAGCATGGTAAATCATAGAATCACAGACTGGTGGAATGGTTTGCGTTGGAAAGGACCTTTAAAGGGGCGTCTTCAACTGGATCAAGTAATGTAATGACCCCACCAACCTGATCGTGGGTGTTTCCAGGGATAGGGTATCCACCACCTCTCTGGGCAACCCATTCCAGTGTTTTACCACCCTCATTGTAGAAAAGGCTTCTTTCTTGTATTTAATATAAATTGACCCTCTTTCAGTTTAAAACCATTACTCCTTGTCCTGTCACAACAGGCCCGGCACAAAGTTTGTCCCCATCTTTCTTGTAGACCTCCTTCAAGTGCTGAAAGTTTGCAATGAGAAATCTCCTTCTGGACATGGGAAAGGCCAAATAGCTAAGGGAAATTTGATCAAGCCACCCTATTGCAGTGACCCTAAATGGTGTCATTGGAGAGAGGAGGAAAAAAAACCATCCTAAGCTTCAGTAAGGAGGTTACACCCCACAGATTTGAGATAATCTCTTGTAATGAAAAATGTTGGTCCAAGGGAGGTCCTTTCTCCCTTATATTCAGTCAGATGGTCCCAGAAGAAAACTGCTCTGTTTCCACCACTGGTTATATGCTGATGGATACTGTGAGCCTGCTTCCCACTCACAACCTGCCATTGGATTCTCTGTAAGAGGAATCATCCTTCTGGTATTTGCAGGTAGGGAGGTGCAGTTGGCACAGAAATCTAGTCAAATGTAAGGGTCTATACCCTATGTATAGGTGTAGAGAAGATCCATCCCTTAAACATTACCTGTTTTTCTTTAGAGCAGATTTGACACTGCAACATTATTTGTACAATCTGTAAGTGTAAGGATAGTGCTCAGGAGCCCTAGGCACAGAACAAGACCCTCAGTGCCAGATTCTAAGTTGGAACAAAAAGCCAGTCCAACTTTTATAGGTTAGGTATAGCAGGAAGAGGCAGCACAGGAAAATGAAAAAAAAAAGCATCAGCCTGGATGGCAGGCAGCAGTGTCAGCACACTGCTAGTTCAACTCTTGTCAACTATTCTATAGACATTGTAGCAAAAGAGAATTTTAAGGAGGAAGTTTACTTTTCAGGTGGTTGTTCCTATGTAGATTTTAGATTAATTCTAAATGTGATACAAAATATGAACAAACTTTAAAAAACTCTCTTCATCACCTAAGTAGGATATTTGTTTTGTTTAGCTCTCTTTTTCTCTCTGATCTTGATTAAGATGTTCATTATCAAAACATCTTAAAAAAACCATAATGGTGCTTTGGAATATTATTACTGTCAAAAAGAAGTAACATTTTAACCATGTTTAAAGCACGGTTGGTGATTGGACTAGGGTACTCTGGCCTGTGTGGGTAACCCAAATCACATTTTCTGTTTTTATTTGCCACCCCCAGGAGGAGCATAGTGATCATAAGTAAAGAGCAAAATACTCAAGCAAATTAAGTTCTTAAGCATGAATTCTATCTTACTTTTAAAAGGAAACAATAAAAAGAGAAACATAGGCTTTTCTTTGTAAATATGTGGAAGGTTAGAACAAACATTGATTAGATACCTTTTGCATCCAGCAGGGATTCTTGCATGCTTGTTGACAAACATTCCAGATGTTGTGGGAGTTCTTTAACCTTTTAAACCCCTATTAATCTGTAATTCTTTTGGGAGAGGATCAGCAGTCAAGGAGAAAGGTATACTCTGTGTATTTTCCTTCCTTTTGCTGCAGGTGACAGTGAATGACCCACAGTCTTAAAGACCTGAAGGAATCATTAGATAGATTTGCATTTAGCCTTGATCCAGAAACCATTATGAAGGAAATGCAAAGCTTTACAATAGCTCTATGAAGACATTTTATTAATGCATCTGCTCATTATCACTAGCTCTCTTGGAGGGTTCTTACACAGTGGAATTTACATTTCTTGATGTTATAATTGGCTTAAATGGTCATAAGGATAACCTTCATCTCCCTCAGGGCTCATTACTGCATAGGTGTGGAGAACATTATTAAACAACAGTACAATGGGAGAAACTCCTGAGTATTGTGTTCTGCCAGATGCATGAGAGCTATTACACCTCTGTTCCTACTACAGTATGCACAGCTTTCTGCTGCTTGTCCTTTAAGATTTTGTTTAATAAAAAATAAACAGTTTTAGGAGGTAATTTTCCACCAGTGATGCAGGAAGCATATTTTTCTTCAGAATGTGCAGGGTACTCAACACAGAGGGGTCCTGCTCTATAAATAAGGCTTTTCTGGCATGACTGCAGCAGAAATTGCTGTTAGGTGTTGTTTATTTAACTATTTATGCATAGTTACACATGTAAACCACAGTAAGGAAGAACTGAGAGAGAAAATAACTGCAGGGTGCATTGGTGAGAGCTGCAGTGAGCCAGTGCCATTTCTGAGCTGAACCTCCAAAACCATGAGAGCTTTCCAAAAGTCAGCACCAGTTTTCCAGCAACAAGCACCAGTTATCATGGAATTGCCAGTGGGACTGAAAACTGCTGAAGGTTCAGCATGAGTCAAGCCCTGAACCACAGGTTGTGATGAGGGACTGCTCTAATATCCTCTGTTAGCTTTGTGCAAAGAACCAGATCCTGGAGACCTCCTGCATCTCTCCTGCCTGTCTGCAGCTTGAGAGGGAATTGGCATTGACTTTAATGAGGATACATTGCTTTGAGATGTCTCTTAGAGAGTTTTGCATTCTCATTTGTTTTTTCAGTTCAAGCCAGACCAGGCTGCAACCTAAAAGCACCAAATCCTTACCTCCCACTAATATGTGTGAAAATTTAAATAAATTAAAAATTTAGACACTTCTGTGCTTAAATGAAGAGATGGTTTACTGCCTCCCTGCAAATACAGAAAAACCTGCACTGAGGCAAGGCCAATATAAATTGAGATGGCTTAAAGGCAATGACTCAAATTCTATGCAAAAATTCTTAGCCTAAACACAAGGTATTTTTGTAAATACAGGACTAGTTATCAAGGTTGCAAACACAAAAATAAAAAAAAATATTTATTTTAGTAGAGGCAACTCTGAAGGGCCAATTGCAGAGAAAATCTTTACTGTTCTTCCATGGTATTTGAAAACAATCCAGTTATCAGGATGCTGCAACTGTGAACAGTTCACCTTCACAACATATAAACAGCTGCAACTATTTCCCCAATCCAGTCCCAAACATCATTAATAGCAGTAATTTCAGTGACTGCAGAATACAGCAAATACCAAGATATTACGGCTGGACTCTTCAGCAAATATATATATTTGCTTCAGCAAATATAGAAGCAAAATAGCAAGCACCCCCAGTACCTAACCTCCAGGCATGCATGGTTCCTCTGAACTCAGTGTAAAGGTTCACCTGAATAGACCATGCAGCACTTTGAATCAACCAGAGAAAAGAAGAGGTATGTTTAAACATAACCTACAATATTGCTTTAAAAAAAAAAAAATTAAAGAAATGTTTCTCATGATAATTAGCTACAATGCCAATGGATGCTTCAAAGAATTTGGCCAAAATTGATTGGTTCATTACCTCTATTTTTCTTATTATATTCAGGCAAAGTACAGCAGTGCTGCACTGAGGCTTGCTCCTGACTGCACAGTGCATGGCATTCTGCTTTTCAACAGCAGAATGTAGTAGCAGCACAAATTGGCTTGAAATATGATGAAATAGCATCATTACTTGTGTATGAAATCTCAAAATCACTGCACTACAACCTTAAATTTAATTGGCTTTTTCACAAAGACAGCAGCTAAACCTCACCACTGATGGAAATTCATTCAATTATTTCTAGGCAGTTCCTAACTCCTCAGCCAGCAATGTGCTAGGTAGTAACACAGTCTCTGATTTTCCCTTATACTGTGGGGAACAGGATATGTATAGACACATCTAGAGAATCATCTGTGGCTGTGTTCATCTGACCTAAAGGAAGCTCCCTTGGTTTCCCAGAAGCTGAAAAACAGAATTCATAAGGAAATCACAAATATGTTTGTCTGTACAAGCCTCCTTTCAGGACTCCTGAGTCCACTCCAAGTATCATTCTCCTCTTCAGTTCCTGACAGTGCCATTACTGTAGCATGGTTTAGTCAATCTATTATACCAGCTCTGCTTGTACAAACAGAGACTCAAAACAGTGTGTTGAGTACAGCATCATACATTCTCTTTTTTTTTTAAACCCCAAGTATTTTTTCTCATGCACATTTCACAGTATTTTATAACATATAGTCTTATTTCCTATTTTGACAGCAAGATCTTTGTTATTTAATGATGACCCTCAGAATTTGCTACAAATATTTTGTTTTTATTCTGATAAATTTACTACTTTTGGCATCTGAGCTTTACAAAAAATAAGCAGATCCTTTTGTAGTTATGAATGGTACTGATATAATTAAAAATCACAAGAGAATATGTAAAATTAAAAATCTTCAAGTTTTCCTGTTTAAATTATTGTTAGCCAAAACCAGCATTTATTCATGACCGAAAATGAAGAATCAACAGGATATTCAACATCTGGGCACTGCTTTTTCAGTATTGTCGAGCTTCAACTAAAAAAAAAAAAAACAACGCCAGCAAAACCAGTGAGAGTAAAATGAGATGGGGAAATTTTCAAGACATCTGAATTTTTTTGGACCTGTGCTCAGACTGAATAGCCACATGCTCCCTTTTCTTGCTTTCATCTTCCATGGATCAGCCCACGGCCATGCAGGATGCAACGTTAACCTGAAAAAGTTCAGTAACTATCAGTAGATCTCTCCACCATTCTGCTTAGATGCATAAACCTCCTCTTCTCTCTTATCTTTCCAATCCTAAATAGGCAGACTGATGCTATGGAAAGCTTTTGCATCAGAATATGGTTGCATCAAATCAGTATTCAGGGAATCCAAACATCCAACCAGTTGCAGTATCTCTCCTAAGCAATTTAGCAAGGTTTCATTCTGCTCATAACTTGTCTTCAGAAATAATGACATCTATATTATAAAATCGAGGAAGAGAGGCACTTTGCAGATAAGTGGAATTTATTCAAAATGCTTCCATGTTAAAAATCACTTTATGGGTGCCCTTTAGACTCAGGCACATCTCTATGTTTTAGTAATTATTCATCATTTACATGTTCACAGTTTAGAAGAGTTTTAAAATCCAAATGCATTAGAAGCCTATACTGCCTCAAATGGCCAAACAAGCCTTGATAGCACTTCACACTTAAGAGACTCTAAATAAATTAAATAATGACTAGGGAAGCATGAACCTTTCCTGGTGTGTCTGTGAACAAAGTGAAAAGTAGCAATAGTCTCCCAAATCTAGGATATAAGACAAAAAACTGTCTCACAGTCACAAAATATCCTGTTACCATAGTGATGGGGACTGAGCAAACGACTAAAAATACCTGGTCTTATTCACACTGTCTAAGGAATGTGACCTAAATGACACGTGATAGATGACTTTCCTTGAGAAATTGATGGCATTTATGAGGAGCCAACACTGGAAAGCAAGTCCCATGTGTGGTCAGACACTCAAAGAGACCACCTCCTCAAAGATGCAGCCTGGAAAGCAAGCTCTCTGGGACAAGGCATGCAAAAAAATATGATTAGGTGGTTTGTAGGTCGTTAACAAGTCAAAAGCATCAATTACATGTGGATTTCTCTCACTAAATAAAGTTGGACTTTAAAGCCTTCTTTGGAGCTGCCAATACATGAAATTAACCATAACCTCCAAAGAAGAACACTGTCCACAAGAATCCCTCAATTGGGACTGTCAAAGTTAGGACAACTTGTGTTTAGACTAGCTTTGGTTCCCAACACCTACATATGTCACTACAACCCAAAAGGGGGTTAATAAGGTGTGCTAAAGGACAAGCTGCCAGTGGCATCTCCCACATCCTGTTTTATTTACAAACAGTCATCTAAGAACATTTTCATCTCTGAATGTTTCTAAAACTTTCCTGCACTGAGCTGTTCAAGAGTGTTGGAAGGCAAACACCACAAACACCACTGACTGTACAAAGGGGTTTATGTTTGCCTGGAGACATCTGCGAGTGCAGACCTGCCACAAAATTGCTCTGCACCCTCTTAAGGATATCTTGAAATAGTATGGGATTATATTCCAGCATTCTTAGACACAGTGGAATTCTGAAAATATGTATTTTATTTCAAGTACAACAGCAAAATACTCAGTTCTGAAAATGATCATCAACATCAGGTAAGGTTTGTCTTGACTATACTTCTAAGAATAGTAGGTTTTTATTCATGCAAGGAAAAGGAATTAAAAAACAACAAGCAAAAAGCCCAAACCCTGCAGCACCTGCAGGTGAAATTTTGTACAATTGTAAAGAATTTACAAGAAACCACTTACCTGAGCAGGCCAGCTGGAGGACATACTGAATTCTACTGGGAAATATTGAGTATCCACAGTATCTCAAAACTTCAGACAGATCATTTCTGACCATTTTTTGTCAAATTTTCCCTAGGAAAACATGATTTCACAAACTGAAAAAGAAAAGCTTTTGTCAGATATATCTTTACAATAAGGCATTAGGTACTAGAGGGGTTTTTTAGAAATATTTTCTTCAGAAATATTTCCTCAATTTTTAGAAATACTTCTTCAAAACCAAGTTAGCATGCCTAAAATGCTTTGTATGAAGACATAGGCCTGTACAGAGGTTACATGATGGGGTGCTTTGCTCCTGGCTTATTCCTCCACTGAAGAGAAAGTCATGCATCATCCTTGCTGATGAAAGGAGAACAGCTGTGCTGAAACACGTCTCTTTCCCACACTAGAACCTCTCAATATGAAAAGGTGATGGTCAGCAGAACTGGTAGAAAGAGGTTGAGGTAAGTGAAAAATTATAGTGGTTAACGTTTTTTTTTTTTTTACTTGGCAGATACACTCAAGCTAAATCAGTATATGAAACCTCTCCCCCTAGGCTAAAAGGCAAGAGGAAAACTCAGAGTGAAAGAAATTTTCTCCAGTATTACTGTAATGGAAATGCCCATAGATGCCTTGCCACAATTATTTAAAAAAAAAAAAACAAGGAGAACTCATAGCAGTAGGCTGTCAAACATTTTCTTGAGAAATTTAATATATTAAATAGTATACCTTCAGTCAAGGAGGCTAACTCAGAGATAGGTGTTGTATGATTTATTTTGTACTACTCAAGAAAAGTACAAAATAAAAATTAAAAAACTTCACGGTCTCCTATACCTTCATGTCCACAAAACATTTCAGGTAACCTACTTCTAACTCACAGATTTTTGCAGATTTGGTGAGATTCTGCAAATCTTTTTCCCTGAGAGGCAGAGGTTATGAGTCTAGCTGATGAACTATGGATTAACAAACCCATCAGACTTCCTGTAAGGGTCAAAACCACTAGATTATATTACACTCCATGTTGTGCATGAGCATCTATAATACGTTTCCTTCTGTCTTCAAAACAGACAAAACTAATGTCACTTTAGTATTTAAGAAAAACAGCATCTGCCTTCTAAGGCAGAGTTTGTACTCTAACCTTTGAAGACCATGAAGAAAAGACAGCAAAAAAAAAAAAAAAAAGACAATACATTGGGCTGCAACATTTTATTTAATGGGTGGTACATTTCTATTTCTCTGAAATGTCTTTTTAAAGATTAGAAAAATTCAGTACATTTCTAATTCTTAGGCATGAAAAAACGGTTACCTAAGTCCAACTTGCAGTATTGTGTATGAATTGGTGAGTATTGGTGAATACTCACCAATTCTCTTTCTCTCACTTTTTTCCCGTGAGGGAAGCTATTTTCTAGTGTACACTTGACTAATATCTTCCTCATATTCTGTGAGGAGATGGCCACCTCTTATTCTGGAAGAGGAATTTGAAGGACAATGGATGAGACAAAAAGGAAGTTTAGATTAAGCTTTGCAGTTCAAACTTTATTTTCCTTAGAACTGTCATATAATCCTTGAGGTAATAAGTACTACAGAAACAAAAATATTCAGAAGAATGCAGATGGGAGTGAGCAGAGCACTTAGAGCTGAAGAACAGGCAGGTTTAGTATCAGTCAACTATTTCCTCTTCTTTTAACACTTCTCTGTTTACGTACCAGGAGAAGCAGCCCATGTCTCTACTTACATGTATTTCTATTCTATTGAATACACGATTTTTTTCTTTTTTTTTTTTT
>VXAX01000281.1:676381-774785 GCA_013399835.1 Leptocoma aspasia
TTTTTAAGAAATTGAGATGTAAAACAAAGTGAGAGAAGAAGACTGCAATGAACATTCTGTTACAGGCTGTTTCTCTATCCGAAAAGCTGCAAGTCCCAGCATTAAGAGTACAATATGCAGGCACACCACGACTCCCTGGAGGCAGAGCACTCAAGTGTCCCACAAGGCATTCTCCTCTAAAAACAGATACAGAGCCTTCTGGAGGGGAAAGGATGGGAATGGGCACCAGCACAGCACTCAGTCTCACTGAATTCTCCCTAAACTTGAAGGTGCAGAACAACCATGACAGTCACGCTAGCTGAGCAATAGTAATAGTAATCAAGAATTCTGACAGTACTAAAATATAAGTGCTGAATGAATTAAACAACCAAAATGATACCTAACCTTTTCTGTCTTGGATGTGCTGTGTTCAAACCACCTTCTGATGTATCTGATTTTGTGCAAACAACAGCTTCAAGTACTTCTCCATTGACAGGGTGCTTTCTACTATCTCTGATAGAAGAAGGAAAGAAAGAAGGAAAGAAGCTGCAAAGACTTCCAAGTGAGTTACATTTTTTTGCGAGTTTGAAGGTCAACGTGTTTGTCACTAGAAGTTAAAGGACAGAAGATTCATTTCTTCAGTTTTGTGGACTACAGATAAAAATTCTAGAAGGCAAATTGTAATGTGCACCTAAAATAATTACAGAATCACATAGAATCCTCTTATCTACATGAATAGCTTGAAAAGACTGAAAAGGAACTCTTGGTCATTTACCATCTACAATTACAGAATTAGCATCCAAATCTATTTGCCAAGTGTTCTGCTGCAGCTGGGTAGAGCTGCACAATGCCCATGGTTTTGCAAACTATAAGAATTAAGTTATTTTCAAAATTGTTAACATTTTGAATTCGTATTCAACTGTACAGCTTTGGTTTTGTTTTCAAGGGTTTTTTTACAAAATATGAAGTCATATTTTTGTGTGCAAATACACTGTAATTTGAGTAAGACAAAAGAAATATTTTACCTGCCAGTTCTTACAATTGAACTGGTAATACGAGCTATAGCTGAAAGACATTGAAAGCTTTAAGTGTCTCTTCCATATGAATGCAAACTTTCATTGATTTTATTAATGTGTATTCATTAAACTTGCCAGAAAACTTCACACACACACTCCAAAAAAAAAAAAAAAGAAAAAATAAAGATTTTAGGAGACAAGAGAAATGTATTGAAACCAATCCTTTTCATGAGAACACAGCAGGAAATGCTGTATCGGAGATTTTCTTGTCAAAACAAGATAACAGAAATACTAGAAAAGTGAGGCTATTCAATATCCTGGAATATACATGTATTTGCTACAGTAAAATTACTAAAAGTAATTTTAAAACTCTGAAAGCTCTCAATTTTATCTTGATACAGAATGAGTAGAAAGGAGCTCTCTGAAGTTTCATCTCCACAGTCCTCCTATGTGATTACATGACTATGCCCCAGCTGAGGAAACGATCACAATATATCATAACAAAAAACATTGTATTTTGCATTTCAAGCAGTGTAACTGGCAGAAATGTAAACCAAACCACAGCTGAAAATTTTCCATCAATGACATTCAGGTTTTCTTTTTGTCCTGAAGATACAATTCTGAATAGAAACAGTCATTTCATACTTAAGGTCATGAGTAGCTGTGCAAATAAAGTCACTTGTAATTTTACTTAATACATCCAGATTGTGCCAAGACTAAACCAATCTGCTTGAAATAGCTTTGAATTAAGAGGAAAATGGGGTTTTATGCCTGGTCTTCATTCAGCAAGGTGCTAGTAAGATAATATTATTGAGAAATGGAGATCTGGGTATTTCTCAAAATATTTTCTTTTGGTAGTTTTGCTTGTTTGTTTGTTTGCTTGTTTGTTAATTTGTTTGTTTGTTTTTGAGATTATAATATATTGAGTTTTTTAAAAAGAAAATTACTTAGATGATTAATTTCATCTGAAACTGATTATTTTCTGGCATCCTGTAGTACTTTCTCTGCATAACCAAAAGCTTGCAGGATTTCTCATCAGACCATCTTCTTATAATTAAAAAATACCATTTGCACTTATTCATCACTCCCCTCTGTGCCACAAAGACAAATCTGTTTCATCAATCTTGATCTCTCTACTGGCTAAAAAATCTTCCAGGTGTTCCATATAACCTGACAATATGGGACCACAACTGCATCATTCACTCATAACCTGACAGACCCTCTAACCTTTCTCACTGAACAAGGAGCTGAGCCCTCAATCAGCTTCATTCAGCTCCATATCTGAAGAGAACGTGCATTCACCCTTTTCCCCAGAGAGTCTACCAGAGAAGAACAGCATTTTAATTTGTCTGTAGGGTTTCCAGGAGATTGTAGTTTCCTGGGTTGCACAGGGAATACCCTGACTGGATACCCATCACCACAGTTCTTTCTAGACAAGCCTAGTGAGGTCCAGGTGATGCATATCTGCTTTAAGACAGGAGAATGTGCCAAGCATGAGAATATTCAAGGGCTACATCTCTGGACTGATCAAACCCATTGTCTTCAAAGACCAAGAAACAACATTATGTTAGATGGACAAGAAGGGAACAACCTGACTGATTGTCTACATGGATATAGAGAGTATACACAGCATTTCTACAGATTATTTTTGTCAAATTTTGAGAAAAAGTTAATTCAGGGCAATTATCTGTGTTGGGAGGGCAGGGCCCATTGTGCTGTCTTGAAGAAAGAAAAGCTTGAAATGTTGTCATGACATTGATTTTATATCTATTTCAGATTCTACTTAAAGTTTGACTCTTCAAACCAAATCCTCAAACCAACAGGTAAGTTGAGGAAGAGATAGATTTTTTAAGAAAGGCAGGGTACTTGGACAGAGGGAGAGAAAGTCTTCTGAAAATCAGCACATTTAATTTTTTCTGTTATTTAATGAAAATGTGTTTCAGAACAGTTCTGATTAAGTTAGCACTACATTCTTTCACAGATCCATGATAAAAAGAATTATGTGAAAGATATGGACAAGTGGCTGTTTGAAAGATCAAGTGTACAATCAAACCCTCACTTAGGTACAGCAGCTGTCTGCACTACAGATGTCTTTGTAAAATCAAATTCATGCTGCAGATCTGATGGGAATGCATTGAATGGCTCTTCCTACTGAATTATACATGGGGCATTTTTTTTTATAATATCACAATTTAATTTCATGCAATTTACATATTCTGATTAATAGTGCAGTGCAAAGATATATTTAATATGCTCTGGCACTGCTGTATAAATAATGTCTGATATCAGTATTTTGTGCTGCTCTTTAAGGTTAATTAATTTTAAGGTTGTATTCAAGTTACACTACTCTTTCTCTTATATGCCACAAAAAATGTATTCTGAACTACCTTTTCCTTAATGTAATTTCTCTCAGTTACACTATCTCTAATGAGAACTTTTACAGGAAAATGTGTTGTTTTAATGGAAGAAGATAGCTAAACTGGGAAAAAAAGTGTTTTTTTATTTTATAAGTGTTTAGAATATACTAAAGCAGAACAAATACCAAGCAGGATGTTTGAAAAGGAATTTCTATCAATTTATCTGCATTGATGTATATTCCATCACTTACAAATTTCAGTTCAGTTAATGCTACTAATTAGTTTTGGCTGATATCGGAGTATTTTGTATGCCCCATTTATAAAAGCTGTTTGCCCATCTGTTAATAGGTTGGAAGTGATTAAAGGACACTTATTTTGGCTGTTGCAAAGGCCAAATCATTTTAAAGCTGCAAATATGTGACAAAATCAGCTAAAGGTTTGCCAAGTTCAGGACCTGATTTTCTTAAAGCGTTGTGGTGTCTGCTTCCTTTCCCTCCTGCCTAAAGCGCCTCTCGGTTTTCAGTATATAAAAGCAAAAATTCATTTGACTATGGCAGACTACACCCTCTATCTATTTGTTTAAACTGAGGTTTTAATGAACTTTGAATGGTTTTCAGATCTCTAGCATTTCTGCTGTTTGTCTAGCTTGGAAGCATTGCTTCTGAGAGCTTAATTAAAATGGGGCTTACAAGAGTACTCAGTATCACTGTATTCTAATACCTGTGCCTACTTTTCCTGTCTATTGTTTTATCAGTGTGCAAAAAAGAACAGGAAAGACAGAGGAAAAAGAAGACAAGAAAAAGTATAAATAATTTCGTTGACAAGGACAGTCATGGACAGTTAGCTGGGAATCAACAGAAAATCAAAACCTCTAATGATACAACATTTATGTGTGTCATTATTGAGAGATAATTGTAAACTTCAGTTCCACCCAGGGAAGAGCCATAAGCTTAACTTCAATGAAGGTAAGAATTAGCCTTGTAAGAAGAGCTGGAATAGCTCCCACATACCATTTACATCCTATGGTCTACCTGAAGGCAAAGGTCACATTTAAATTATACTCTTTTTTCTACATATATTAACTTAATGCTTTACGGTATGAGGACAGAAGCAGACCCTTACTCCCAATGAAAAGTAGCAACAGAGTTGTGAAAAGAGCATTCACACAGATATTCTACCCCTGTTTTTTCTGCAAACTCCTGAATACTTTTTCTTGACCTGGTTTGAACTGTAATACCAAAGGGAAAAGACCAATAACTAACTCTCGACTTATTCTCTTCATCTGCAAATTTAATTTTATAAATGAGCAACATAAAGTGCTACCGACATACATTAAAGAAATACCACCTGCTTCGAACTGCTTTAATGGAAAATCTGTCTAGCACTTTCTTTAATGATTATATGTCTTAAAAATTCAACAAATGAAAGGATTATCACCGAAATCATATTAATCTGAAAAGGATTAACAGCCTACTGTTGAAAGACTTCATGAACTGCAGTAGGAGAGGATCTGCAATAAAAATGCAAAGAGCTTTTCACATAAATAGTGCAGAAAGACTGTTAGAGGTTGAAGCAGCAGAAGTGAAAATGGACTGAAATCAAGAATGGGGATGTGAATCAAACACATCAGCGCTGAAAATAAAGGAAAATCACAGAAAATATTCTATAAGCTGTAACATCTTTAACACCAGTATATGCATTTTCATTTGCAAGTTTCTGTGACTGGCTGCACTCTCATTATCATTTTTAATTTTGGACAAATTTAGCTACATTATTTGAAATGTCTTGTTTAAAGAATGAACATTTTATTGAGCATTCTGAACTTAATGAAACACTGAGAATGAAGCCTTGGCTTCCTATGGATACAGTTCTTTTGAGGGTTAGAAAGACCTCCCACAGCCTGCAAAATACTTTGTCTTCAACAATACACAGTTTAGCTTCTAAAATTTCAACACATGAAAAGAATGTTTTATTTTTCTGTTATATCTTCCCTGCCTGTAGGACATTAATGGAATCGTGGCCAGGAATTTTTTGTTATTTAATGGCCAACAGAGTTCATTTCATCAAACCTCATTCAGTAGTTATCCATATTCATGAAGACACTTAAGGGTGTGTTTGATTTTAGCTTTAGTAGGATTTAAGGATATGTTTAAAGTTAGGAACATACTTAAAATGCTATGCTGAATTTGGATGGAGGCAATCTCATGCTTACCTGAGCTAAAGTTAAAATTAAGCGGATGCTTAAGTATTTTGCTGAATACAGATGGAGTGCTATACTGCATCCCAGTGATTACTCATAAGTGTCAGTATGTTCTCAATCCAGAAATTATCACTTTACAAATAAAATCTGAAGATATGCATATACATAATCAATGTATGGCTGAGTAGAATTTTGATGACCAGCTAATTACAATTCATGCAGACATAAATTAACAGGAGGATGAAACACTGCTTGAACTCAAACATACATCCCAAATTATTCACTTGGGTTGCACACAGAAGATAAAAATAGGACAGTAAAACAAAATGGAAGCATAAGGACAAGCCATGATGACAAGCACAACAACAACTTTTGCTTCCAGTTGAAAATACCAATCTAAACCTCAGTGGGACCAGTTTAGTTGGTCTCAGGGCCTTATCCTAAAACTTGTCTGGTTTCCTAAGGCTGGAGTGATGTCAAGGGGAGGTTAATATGAACAAACATCAAACAAACAAAAGCCAGAATCACAATTCTGAGGTTTAGCAATTTAATGACATTGAGAATCTAAGGGTTGTACTTGGAAATAGTCTAAACGTATGACTGCGACCAGGTTATGCTTTCTAATTCCTCTGTCAGTTTTCAATATTAATTACCAAAAGAAAAACATTGAAAAATAAGTTTGAACACGACTACTTCAGTTTCATCTCTACCTCATATTCCTCCTTTCTGACTTAAGCGTTTGATGCAGAGCTTTACTTTTAGTTGGCTTGGAAGACTACTGTAGTCTGGAAAGACAGAGAAAAGACCTTGTGAATTAGATATGTAAAATCTTAGACAGCTCATAACTGCCATATATTTCAAGAACTCTGCATATATTTTAAAAGATTTCAAACTTAGGGCTAAAAAGAGTTCAGAGAAATAAATCTACCTAATTAGTAACCACAAATGCTGGGGATGAACACAGCAATACTTTACTTTAAACTTCAATGTACAGGTTCAAAAAAGGAAAATATTACTTTCCCCTTTCCATCTTCTCAATGACTATTCTCTGTTCTGCTACCCAATAATTCTGACAGTGTTTTCATTTAATGAATTATGAAAATCCCACTAACATTTGCTATAATTTTATATATTAGGGTGTTTGGCTTTTGCTGTGATGTATTTTTGATCTTAAGAAGGATACATCATCTTTAAAAAAAAAATGGAAAAAAAAAACTCCAACAAAATAACTCAGTATATAATTGAAGCATATCCTTGGCATTTTAATTCCTATGTTCCCGAAGCACAGCACTAAGCAAAGCATGTTAAAAAATGGATATCTGATATCCTGATCCATTACCTCTGTTGCCATCAATGGATGGTAAAATGGTATTCAAGATCTGTTATCATTAAACATCTTCCTACCTGATTATTCCCATCTTATCTAGTCTGTTTTATGACAGAAACTATCCCACACCTCTGGCAATTCCATACACTGCCTCCTAGATGTCTTTTCTTTTTAGGACAGCATGACTGGCACATTGTATTTTGTCACTAACTTGTGGCTGTAGCACGGCCACACCACCTAGAGGGACACAGACATGGTGATGTTTTCTGTTCAGACCTAAATTCTTTTCCTTTCCATACCCAACCTCCCACTGTGTTTTGTACTCCTTAGGGTTAGCAGTTTCATACAATTAAATGGCAATTTTTAGGTTCCTGTTTGTGTGAAAATGCCAGATTCAGGGCTCATTCCGGTATGCATATATAGAGCAGTTCTCTCCACCAAACATTGTCATTACTTTTCCAATTACCAGCATGTTTTGATGAACAAATCTTGTTTTAAAAAGTCAGATGTGGTACATGCTAGACTAATGTAGGTAACTACATTACAACTACAAATAAACCGCTCTTTCAGGCATTCCATTTAGCAAGTTTACCCATTGAGTCTGAATTCTAGAGGCTGATTATCATTTTTTTAATCAAAGAATGCAGGTTTTAAAGGCTGCAAGTCAGTGCCCTGACATGTACTGCTGGTTTCCAGCAGGGAGGTATGAGCTACTCAACTGTTAAACATTTTTCTCATGAAGTCAAGCATGCAATTCAAGCAACTGCTATTGCAAACAGAAGACCTGGCTCTCCACAACCTTTAGAATCATCAGGCACCACTGTTCTCTGGTGGGAGAGCTAAAATGCATGCAGATGCTCAGGAATAGCCCTATTTAGTACTTCATTTTATAGGTGTATAATTCTTGGGTCGTTTATTTCATAAGTTCTGCATCACCACTGAGTAGTCCTGTCCAGTTTAGTTGGCTTTTATATTAGCTAGCTATATATTGGGTTTTGCTTCTGGTTGTGATCTAGGGATTGGAGTCCTGATGTTGCTCTTCCCGGAACCAGAGTGGCTAAAGCCTATCATTTTATCAACCCCATTCATCTACTTGGAAACCCTGTTAGCCATGTAAGGTACATGCTGGAAGATTATCTACATTTTAGTTCATGTGGTCTAAAGCCAAGACAAGGACTAGTAAAGTCACCCTCCAAAATTTGATATGAAGATGAAATTATGCTTCTTGGGTAATCGAGATGTGACTAGTTATTTAATGAAGTCTGGATGTTAACACCAGCTGTCTGAGGAAAAAGACATGAGAAAAGAGTGGACATAGAGGTACAGTAGGCATAGGATCTGCATAAAAACCTCAAAAGCCATTCTCCAAAAATTACTTTCTGGGCAAAGATCCAGCACTACAGTAAGTGACTTTTGCATGTCTGGGATAGACACATGAAGTAACAGAGAGAGTTACTGAGTATTTTAGCAATTCACATGAAATTTCCCAAATGAATGGAAGACATTGTCTGAGGAAATCTTATATCCTACAAGTGTGCATATCAGTGAGATTCTGATTATCAGCTGATAATAATAACTAAAATCCTGCCATGCAGTGACCATCATGGGCCAGATCTCTGAAGATCTCTGATATTCATGACTCAAGTTTCAAATGCATAAAAATGTTGTTCATTTCAAAAATGATCATTTTGAGATGACAAATCGTTGATCAGCAGATTGCCACACATAAGACTTACTACAGCTGAGTGAAAACTGATTTTCTCCTTACTTTCTCAAGTATTCTTTCTTTATTTAAATAAAGTATGTTGTACCTTGCTTTCCTAAATTTGACCACATAATTTGAAGTATGTCCCCCTTTAAAAATAAGAAAAATCATATCATCAACCCCTGAGAAGTGGGAGTTGAGAAATACATGCAAAGGTTCTTTACAATTTGCCCTGCCAGGCAATTTGATACTCTGCTGTAACAAAGTAGTCAAATGGCTTTATCTTCTGGAAGCACGTGTTTAACCCGGAATGTGTTGTTCCCACTTTGTACCAGGATGAGCCACTTGCCAACTGAGTTCAGTCTCCTGCCTCCACCGGCAAAAGGAATTTAATTGGCTCTAACAGCAATCTGCACTCTGATAAGGTTGCTGCGAGAGACACAAACAAACAAACAAACAAACAAAAAACAGCAACAAACCCATCTAGCTGAAGTCCTCATACAGCATATTTCTTCCACAGTCCTCTATTTGTGCTGGCTCACCACCACCCCAGTGTGTAGCGACTCTTTGAACAGCGATTCCTCCCTCTAGATTTCCAATTTTCACCCATGGCAATCCAAAAGTTCACAATCTCTTCCATTTACTTCCCAAACCATCTTTCAAGTCTCCAGTGTGCGGTCCAATGGATTGGATATGCTTTCATGTGAGGCTACTTCCCCCCTTAAAATTCCCAGCTTAATTATGCTGGAGACAAGGGTGGCCTACAATAAAGACCTTGCTTCCACTTCACAAGCCACCTGTTATCTTCCTTGCCAACCTGCCAACTCCTCTGCTGTTTCCCAGTCCTGCTGCTCGCCAGCCCACTGTGCCATCTGCACAGCAGGAATTCAGAGATAAACTTACCAAGTGTTAGAAGTCTCAGCTTTGTCTCCGAGCCGGTGCTGCTTTGTGAGCAGAATAATTATTCTGGAATAAAAGTAAGTTTCTTTTAAGTATAGTGTCTGCATGGAAAACTACTCCAGAACCAGGGATAGCAAATTAATTTGTTCTATTCTAGCTCAGCTAGTTTGCTTCTTCTTTTCTACAGGGCCCAAGACTACCTTAAATTTTCCTGCTCATACAAGTTGTATATGAATATAACGATTACATTAATCCACAAAAAGAATTAGAAAATTACTCAAAGTGGAATTTAAAAATTTACAGCAATTTCAGAGAGTAATATTTGAAACATTTCTGAAACTGGGGAGAAGCTGAAATGCAGGAATCCGATTACTCAGAGGACCATTAATACTTCTTTCCCAAAGGTTATTAAAAACAAAACAAAACAAACAAAAAGAAAAAAAAGCTATGAACCAGAGATCACCACAGCCCAGAAACTGGACTGAGTGCTATATGATAAACTGGAAGAGATGACTAGTTTTCAACCCAGGAAAAAAGTTCCAGTCATCTCCTATGTTTATTGGCATCTTGCCACAGAAAATGAGGACCTTAGTATTGGTCCCAGTGTCCCATGATGCTGGACATGGCCTGAATACATAAGGTATAGAACAATTACCATCCCAGAAAATTCACAGTTGCGGCAAAGATCAAGAGAAATGAAATCACAGAGAACAGACAGATAAAATAACACAGGGAAACTATGAAGTGGATTCAATTCACATGACACAAAGCTGTCACAGTACACCAGGAGCTTAATGCTTGTTACTTTAGATCAGAGAGTGTGGTAAATGTTAACCTTAAGAATGAGCATAAAGTGCATTAAAGAGTGTGGTCTAGACCATCTACAAAATGTTTCTCCCAAGCCTGCAAGGCAGCACAGAAAAAGAAATCACCTGCAATTCCATGCTGGAATATTGAAACTGTCATCATTCCTCAATGGGAGGAATAGAAGTTTATCATTCTATTGTGAATCAGAGATGATAGAGGGGAAAAATATTTCATATTTTGTTCAATTGAGATTATTCTGGTATCCTGTCCAAACTGGTGAATTTGAACTATGGAAGTACTTTGCATGATAAACAGTAGAACTCTTTATCAGCCTTGAATCATGATGCAGAAATGGATAATTCACAGCTAGCTTTGAAAGGGCTTTTGATTTAAATAACCATCTCCTGTTTTAGGTCAAGTGCAAAATCCTACTAAAGTGCAAATCACAAGCAAACAACACTATCTCATCTCTTAAAACACCACAGATATATTCTATCTCATCCCAAAGAAAATAAATCAATAATTCAAAATAATGGCATTCTGGCAATGGAACACTTTGTCTTTAACATATTCCTCCTCATGTGTCTTTTGGGGAAAGATTTTATGAAGCATATTTTAAAGTTTAACGAACCAGTCTCACGTTTTTGTTTCTGCTAATTTTACAGGAAATACATGAAAGTCATTCTGAAACAAAAATACCCCTTGTGTGCAGATGCAAGCAAAGCTACAGGCATCTTCTGAGCACACTTACTGTTTCATCCAAGTTACATTACCTCTGTTGCCTTTTCTTATTAAATACAGTGCAATCAGACATGGAAATACTCCGCAAAGTGATTTTCTTTCACGTGAAACATCTAGTAACAAAGATATCTTTGTGCATGCCATGCTTTCTACTTCCCCACTTCTTTTAATTTTAATTAAAAGAATTAAAATTTGCATTTTAATCCAGGTTAGCACAAAAGTTTGCATGGTAACTTACCTACCAGGAACCTGGGTACTGTAAATAGCTGAGATGGAGCCGAAAATAACTAAAAGAATATGTACATTAAAACAATGTAACTGCATTGGCAACACAGGCCCATCATCAAATCCTCATGAGAGCAGGTATTTAAGTACACAAGTAAAGAGTGCTGCCATGCCTCTGGATAATGTGTCTTTTACAGACTCACTCATAACTTCACGTGGAACTTCAAGATTTTGAAGTTTAGCTTTGGTTTGCTGCAGAATGAATTCAGGAGATTCTATAATTGTGGCAAAGGCCACCACCTGTGGTGCCAGAAACTGGAATGGGATAAAATGCCTTGAATGGATAAACAAAGAGATTTCAACCTCACTTTTTCAACACCCTAAACAACACCCCTCTGCATGCTTGGTTTCCTGAGAGGGTTTGAATTTCTGGTTTTCTCCTCTAGTCCCCACAGGCCCCCTAGGCCTGAGAAATTCTTTTTGACAAAAATGTCATTGAAATTCATTTTGGGGGGAGGGGGGAAGCATTTCAGCTGTAGAGCTGCAGGATTTGCCTAAAGTCAGCATGTATTTCTCAGTCATTTGCTGCCTGTTGAGGAAGTGGTGGCTTGTATTTGCTAAAAACTCTTTTCAATAAGTACTTCACAGTAAAGTCAGTGCACCCTGTCCTGATGGAAGTGTTTGCAGTGCAGCAGGAGATACTCAGACTCCTGAAATTCCATAAACTCGTCCTTCTCAGCAATGTCTGGGCATGACACTTTGCTCCTTCCATGGAAGTAGCACCGCATGCTTATCTCATCCTTAACATCAAGAAAAATTAAAAATCAAGAAACTCTTTTAAGGTCAGGCATTTTGATGCCAGATCAGAAATAACATCTTTTAAAGAAATAAAAAAATGGAGTTTTAGTTTTGACTTAATGATCAGGTGCCTTTCTAGGCAAGAGGTAACCTGATTTATCTAGGTTCCCCAGGACTTCCACAGTCAAAGCTAGACAAAGCCAGACATTCACTTTCTGAGAACACAAAAAAATTTAAATAGAAAATAAAATTTCCAACTTTTTCTTGCAAATCCTTCAGTCTTCACAAGTGTTTTCAAACAGGCTAAAAAAGGTTTACAGTTATTTTATTAAATAATAGGATTTATGCAGCTCTAAGATCAAACAGAAAACTTTTAGTAGATAAGTTATCTCCCCCAGCTGCTTGCTACTTTAAATTGCTCTTAACATTTTATCTTACCTCCAAATAATAGTCTCTAAACCTTGTGTAGAGAATGTGTAAAGCTTTGTTAAATTTTTCTATTGTTGTTTACTCAGCTTTACCTCATTTTAACTATTTGAATTTGAGAATTTGTAATCTCTACCCTGTCCAGTGTTTTTCATATAATATTTCCTAAAATTGCTATAAAAGTAGGAAAATACATCATTTATCCAAATTATTTCACATTCTTTATTTGAACTCTTCTGATTCTCTCCCCCATCCCAGCACGGGGAGTGAGTGAGCTGCTGGCTGGGATTAAACCACAGCACTGAGCCATAGGTACCTGTTTAAATGGCCTTTTTTAGTAGCTTAGTCAGTACCCTTGTTTTGAAGCTTTATGCAGGTAAATTTTGTCAAGGCCTTGGACTGCAAACAGGCCACCCTGCTGCTGCCATGTGCTTTCTGAATGCTGTGACCCAGACTGCACAATATTTCTGATGAGGCTGCATTGGTTATTTATGGAGAAGCTTCATTAATTCTTTCTGCATTTGCTATATTATACTTTCTCTTTTCTGTTCACAACATTTATATTTAATGGCACATGAGAGCTCAGCCTTCTACCCAAGCTCAACAAAAATTCTCTCAAATATTCACTAATGTTAAAAGATGAAAAACGCTAGGGGAAAATGACCATGTAAAGAATTCTGTGATAAAATGCTTAAGGCTCAGCCATGCTCATCAATTTTCCTACTGTCAGATGCCTTCTGCAACCTCTGCCAGTGTAGGATTTTGCTTCATTGACTGCTAGATTCAACATTGTCTCTAATGTAACATAATCATAATTCCTGCAGGGAACTGATGGGAGTCTTATGGCTGCTACCAGGAGAGATGAGTTCCCTAACTACTAAGTTACTTAGGACTGAATGACTTCCTAGAATACTTTGGAAAAAATGAACAAACAAACAAACAAAGCACACCACGGAAAATTCTGCTCTATATTTCATAGTCACACCATACCATTAGGAATCATGGAGATTAAGCCTCTACATGTAAGAAAGAATGGGATTTAAAGATATTTCTGTCTATTGCACTTTTTTATTTGTTTGATTAAGCACATTTCTGTTTAGTGGGAGGGATTGCACAACTCCTATCTCTGTCTGTGAATGCCTAACTCAGGGAATCTACTGAAAAATTCAGTTATTGAGTCACTTCTAAAAACCTTGAACGTTTCATACATACTTCAGAATGTTGGCTGTTGTCTGTATTGACATTAATCCCTCCTCTAAAATGAGAAATTATATTTGAAAAATATCTGAGACACTCAGGTATGAAAGATAAAAGAGCAGTCTACTGATCAGAAGTAAATATCCTAATGTAGACACATTCAGAGTTCCCAATATACTGGGCTCTCTGCTCCAATTGCATATTCCCACAGCTTGGCAAAAAGCTTTTCCACTATGCACAACACTGCTTACCTTCCAGCCTGAGAACTTAATAAACACCAGCAATATCAAAAATAGATTGGTGGAGGAAAAAATATGTTTATAAACCTTTGAAATTCCAGGGGACAGTGAATCAGAATCAAATTTTAAAAATAAGCAAATTAATTTTTCTTATACCTTTCCAAGTTTTCTGACTGTTACTGGACTTTATCAGTCCCAAATTAACTTCCCTTCTCAACTGCCATCATGTTCCATTTCTGTGTCAGGCTTTTTCATCTAGCTCTTTCCCATAAAGAAGATTTCTGCAGGGTCAGCCAGGTGTGCTTTTAAACTTTTTACAGGCAAAGGCTGTTGCAGGAATTCCACAAAGATACATCTATGTGATCTGATAAATCAGTGAGAAAAGCCAGAGTTTAAACCAAGCTTGTCACAAAAGCCTCTTTACCAGTTATCATTGAACACCAAAAATGAATGTATTGAGGGAAGAGAAAGAAGCTGATGAAGATTCACAGCCAGCTAATGGCTTTTTTTAAATAGGACATTCATATTTACAAGCAATTATTAGCCAGAATATAGAAATAGCAGTTCATACTCTATTTGTATGTTTACTAACTTTGTGTTAGATAATTAATCTAAAGCATTTGAATTTCATCTATAGAGTCAGTCTATGGGTGCTTTAAAACAGTGAACAAGAAAAGTAGCAGCCAGGATCTAGAAATATAATGCAGTCATAGAACAAGGTTGAAGTTTGCACTCAGTTTGATGTCTTTTATATTGCCAGGCTATTTTAAATAAGACTGTGTTTCATCCAAGCATTAAAATAGGAGAATGAACTCCATGTCTAGATTGCAACTTTCATTATATTTATTTGAAATAAAGCTGCATAACAAGAAATAAGTATTTTCTAAATGTCTCCAGTGGCTGAAGTCTTAACAGAATTAGGATATTTTTGTTTCATTTGGTGAAACTTTTAAAGTATACAAAAACTTAGGTGTTTTTCTAATGGAATTTTGAGCAACCTATAAACTTCAACTCCCACATGAATAAATATAACAATTGAAACCTCATGAGTTTTCTTAAAATACCCAGTGCTTAGACTGTGTTTTGACATGCCAAATTATTATTGAAGTCTGAGTTTTTATTTTCTGGTTTTGGTCCATTTTGTTAATGCATTAGTTTTACACAGCATTTTTAATGTGTAGAATGGAAACTTTCTGGGGCAGGAGCTGCCTATACTCACATGTACGTACAGCAGCTATCTATGCAAAAATTACTGTTTCTGTTCCCAAACTCTTTCATCTTCCAGCTTCACTCTTTGTCACTTCTAATCCAGCTTTCACCCTATCCTAGCTCCTCTGGACTGCTGCCATTTTACTTTAGGTTACCTATGCAAACTAGATTTAACTAACACACCATGACAGTGCTCATCTTCATTTTCTCTTGCAGATACATACTTGGGCTACCCCAGGGCTTGTTAAGAGTTTTCAAATGCAAGAATTCTGGTTTTGTAATTTAAATAGTATAGAAAATGTCAGTCCATTTCTTTTATTTCTACTGCTTTGTGAAATTTGTGCTTTCACTCCATTTTTATTGATTTACGTGTTGCTGCAGACAAAGGATTTGGAACACTGAAATTTGTTTTCTTTACTCAGACCTCTTTTTCTCAGCAAAAGGAGGTCTGTTACTCTTCCTAATAGTGCAGCTACTGCTGGTAGCACACTTCCAGTGCCAAGCAGCCAGTGTAAGGTGCAATGATTCATGCTATAGAAATAGCTATTGAATCAGCAGTAATTGTACTTTTGGTGTCAGGTTCAACAGCAACAACAAAACTAATCCCTGCTAACCCAAAGAAATGGAACTGGTCACTGCCAGACACGGAGTATTTTTTAGAATTCATTTGTTGTGTATCACAGCCTCATTTCTAAGCCTGATTATTTAAAATTAAAATAGTTTCTTCATTATCTTTCATTAAAGTATTGTGAAACACCCTTCTATATTTTAAACAAAGATACGTATTTAGCAAATAGTTTCATATCATTGGAAAAACATGCATTTTGTTTACTAGAAATGTACAAGAGAGACCGTGAATAAACAAGAATAAGGCTTCTGAAAGTGCACCCACAAAGGTTTGCTTTTCAGGGTTGATATTACAAGTAATTAGCTTGACATTTAATGAATGACATGTCTAAGAACAGCTAAAGCTGACTTAACAGGCAAACAGAACAATATTTTTTTTGTTTAGGGAAGGTAGTAGCCTTGTTGCACATTTCATGTAAGGTGATTTTGCCAACTCATGTTGAAAACATCTACATTCATTAAATACTTGAAATAAAAGTGCTCTCTGTTAACTGAGTTTCTGGTATGATGCTGTGTGCTTAGTACAAGCTCTGATTAGAGTTCCTGTGGTAAAGATGAGCAGGCCCATACTAGAGTTAGAATAAACTGACCCTCCATTTAAATTCTGTGTTTTTTCCAAGCAAGCTTAAAATCATAAACAATTCAGACAGCATTTCCCATTTTTGTAAAAATTGTGAAAAGAAAAAATAAAAGGCAAATCTTTTGAAATTATATGTTCCAAAGCTTTTCCTAGGCTTTAGAATTTAATTTTATATTGGCAAGAAACTCTTTGGAAGGATCAAGAATGCATGTGTTAGCCTGGTTATCCAACCCAGAGGATATGTTTGTTTGCATGCAACACATTTCAAGGGCACTTAGAAAACCACAGTAATTCAAGAAATACATCCGAAATTTAGTCTCATTTCCTGCTTATATTAAGAATGAAATTAAGTGCTTATGTCATGATAGTCTCATCAGCTTTATTTTTGTGCATTAGAAATCTGGAAATCTCTTCCAAGTGCCTGTAATATCTGTCTCATTCACACAGTTCAGCTGCTGGGTTAGCACACCCACACCTCACCAGGGAAGAGAATGGAGTCTTCAACCCGAATGGCAGAAATCTGGTTATAAATAGAGTTCCATTTAGGACCTTTTCCTTTTTTTTTTTAAATTTCTGATGAGTTTTATTTCACTTCTTAAACATGGATAAGGCAGAACTACGAAGTTATCCTGCTTAAAACAATGTGAGCAAAGCCACTGACTCTTTTCTTTTCGTAACGCCACGAATGCCATCAGTGATAACACGGTCTAGTGAACCGAGTGGCCCTGTCTTGAGGCAGTATTAGCATGTCCACAAAAGTTTGGTTTAGATCTGGAGTATGAAAGAAAAAAATGTGAAATGCTAGAATTAGTGAAAATGGGATCAAATGTCCTATCTTCTATATTCCTAAGATTCTGGGGACAAAAAAGACACATATTCCTTTTGCTCTTTCATTTCTTCCTTTACTAATTCCTTTTATAACCTAAAAGAAAAGGACAGTGAGCCCCAAAAATTAAATGGAGAAGAATTTTTTCTTTTTCAAAACCAAGAATGATACTATTGAAGAAAATTTTCATTTCTAAAAAAGAGAAAAGCTTAGTAAAATCAACAGCCCATAGTTTGCAGCAGTCTTGAATGAGTAGAAACGTAAACTTAGAAATAAATTAGTACAGGGTTTTCCATTGCAGTGTAGAACGAGTGCTTGCAAATAATCAAAACATGCCACTACAAGGACACACCTCCACCAAAGCACTATTTGTTTCACAAAAAAAAAAGAGGTTTTATTAGCACACATCTGAATACTTTGGTGGTCCCTTACTGTCACTGCACTAGCACAGGGACATTGACAGAGGATAGCCCTGAAATTTCCAGTTCAGAAAAGACACTTCAAAAGTGTCTTCACTGACACTCCTTGACATTTCTCCCACTACGTCTCTTGTCTGCTACTCTCTGCATCTGATCCCACTGATATTCTGATATTCTCCCTTCAACTCCTTGTGTAGCTGATTCCCTCTTAGCTGATCCAGCTCATTTCCAGCCCCCCAAGAATACCCTGTTTCACAGCCTTTCTTTATTTCAGTCATATAAACCTTTCCATTAAAGAACTCACTTTCTGCCCGCAAGACACTTCCATGGGCCTATTTTATTGTAGTGAAAATGCAAACAACAGGGAAAAGAATCTTGTACACACATGAATGAATTATGCTCTGTCAGAAAAAGCCCTTTGAACTGCAGTTTCTCTCCCTTCTTCCCCAGCCCTTGTCACCATGGGTTATTTTTCAAATGTGCTTTCACAGCAGCTCCTCATTGAAGTGAATGGTACCACTTTTGGACCTTGGTATTTGTGCAGTAATTACTATTGTCCAGCCCTGTGTTTAATAGGCAAGTGAGAGGACTTCTAAAAATATAGAAGCCCTCATAAAGATTGCTTACAAATCCCTTCAGAAATACAAAGCTGTGGTCCCAAACAAACCCTGTTCGATTCAGCAGAGTTTTCTGTTCAGCTGTAGTGCAAAAATGCAAGATAAAGAAGAAGTAATACTGGGTCAGAAGAAACAGAGGAAAGGAATATAGACTGTAGTTCAAACAACTAAGGCCTTGGTTGGGAGAGCAAAAGCCTGTTGTATCACTGCTGCAAACTGTTCTCTTTCCATTTGCTTCAAAATCAAGATAACTCTAATTTGCTCTAAACAGCTTTTGATTTTATCAACAAAGCATCAAAGGGCCTGAATAATACATAGTGTGAATCTCTTTTGTAAAGGTCAGATTGTTTTCCTGTCTTAGAAAGCAAAATCTCCTCACCTTTTTTATTTTACAATTTGAACTTTATTTGAAAATACACCATTTACTTACAGTGCTACAGCTCTTTCTTCTCCGTTTCTTGCTGCAGATCTTATTTCCAGCTAACACTGTCCTTTATGAAATGGAACAGTTTACATGTTTTCCTAGAAAAAAAGCTCCATCAGTTCTCTATCTTCATGTTACTAAATAAGTATGGGCTTTGGGGTTTTTTTCTGATAGATGTATAAGCTTGAATGGTGATGAATAGAGAAAGAAAAATAAACAGTTCCAGAGTTTCCTGTTGTAGAATGGAAGTGAGCCATCATAAAACATAGCCCCCACAAATTGTGCTAAATGGTTTGAAATTACCCTTGTAATAATAGTGTTAATTACCAGTATCCCAACTATTTTAGGAGAACATAATTGAAAACCAGTTATGCTGGAATCTAAAAAGGGTAACATCTCTTCATCTGACACTATTTTTCTTCTTTTTGATGGAAAAAAAGGTCATTTCTCTTATACAAAAAGGAAGAAAATAGGTAAATGTACCTGAAGCAGACAGGAGTAATTTGACTGTTTCTTTAAAATCTATTTCTATTGAGGAGCCAAATTGAATCCCAGCCTTGATTTTCTCCATTCTACCCAGGTGTGACTGACTACAGGTCAGCTAAAATGGTGATGGAAAAGGGAATTAGAGCAAGACTTATGCTTCTGCTGGAGCTCAGCAACTTGCCAATGTCCCTTTAGAGAGGAAGAAAGGGTGCAGATGTTTTTATACCGAGTGAGCTCAAGAGAGAGCGTGATTCTGCAATCCCTACATTTAGTAATGAGCCTGAGCAACATGCAAAGACCTCCAGCTTTTGGCAGTCCTTCAGCTCTGAAGATCAGATTTTCAAAACCATTCAGCTGTCCTAGATAAAGCAGTACCATCCAACACTTGGCCTTTCAGCTTCTGGCCTCTATTACACCAAGTCTTTAATTCAGAAAACAGATTTCCTATTAACATCATCTGTCTAAGCCAGGGAAGGAAAAGTGATTTTCATTGTACAAGCTAATTTTCATCAAGGCATTCAGAAGTGCTAATACTAATGTGTTATTTCATGTGGGACCTATCTGTAGAAAATATAGGTTTTGGCACATGTTGATTCTCTTTTCTTTCCAGCACCAGATCTGTCATAGCCCAACTATGAAAATACATATACTAACACTGACTTGGACAAACTGAATCAGGCCTTGTTGGGCAGAATGAACCATTCTGGAGAGAGCAATACTGTCTTATTGAGTCAGGCCAACACCAGATGAGTGGTCTTGCAAGTGTTTCCAGCGTAGCATTATTTTTTCAAAGTATAAATCAGCTGCCTAATTTTCACTCAACACTGAGATATTTCTCAACCATGCTTTTACATGAATGGGCAACATGAGTGTTGTTACCAGCCTGTCCCATCAAAATTGGTCACTTATTTTCATTTACAATACTCTCTTTGCAGCTGCTTCGAGAAACTGCAACTATCGAATCTGACATTTCCTCTGCTGAGCAAATGCATCCTTAGAAAAACAAACCCAACTGAGGAAATTTAAAAAATAAAAAACTTAAAAACAGACTACTAGACAAAAACTGAATTCATTATTCTGCTAGAAAATCATTATTCCATATGACAGAAATAGAGGTGGGCAACAAAACAAAAAAGCTGAACTAAGTTCAAACCAGTGCCTGATTGTGACTCATCTCTGTTCATGAATAAGGATGAACCAAGTCAATGAAAGGTTTCTGACATTATGTCCTTATCATCAAATATGTTTGATTTCTCACATATTTGTCATCAGCTCCTTTGGCTTGGATTGTTTTTGGCTGATAGAAATAAGTTAGACCCTTGAACTAAGTCACCCCTTGCACTATCTCACCCACTGAAAGAGAAATATTCTGCATTCTATCACCTTTTTATGATGAATAACTCATAGCAGAAAATAAAGAGAAAGAAACAACCTCAAAGTTTTGTTCAAAAAATTTTGCTGAGAGGAGAAGGAATGAAAAATGATCTCCAGGTCAACCTGCAGGACTTTTAGGCCCTTGCAGGCCACAGTGGCCTGCAAGAAGTAAAGAATCAGGGCTTTTCCACAGTTTACTCTTCTATCTAGTTCCTCTGTATCCTCTCACTCATATGAACTTTATTGAAAAAATGGGTAGAATGCTGGAAAAGAAGCATTTTACTCTGCTCCCCTCAGTCTCTCCTTAGCCTCAAGAGGGCCACATAAGAAGCTGAGCTGTTAAAGTCAGAATATTAGTGAGAATGGTTCTTCTCATGAAAGTTTTAAAAAAAGGCAGGCTGCTATTTATTTGTTATTAACAAATAAAGAAATCATATCCGTTCTCAACAATGTAGCGACTTTGTTGTATCTGTAAGCAATATGGCTCAGTAGATCTTAGGAATCCATATTTATTCTTACTTATGTCTAGTGATAAACACATAAATATTGTTATTAACATAAAGGAATTGGTATTTGTCCACAGCCTTGGAACTTTTGCTTCATGTTTTTAATTGAGTGAATTATTTAGCTTTTTTAACAGTATATCAAGTCTCTACTACAAGAGGAATGACAATATTCATCATTTAATATGCAGTTAAGACTCAAAGGAATACAACCAAATCTGTGCAACCATTTACAGAATTAGTTTTTACTTCTCAGAAGATATGGAAAAAACTCTGATTGTTTTACTTTACAATTCAGCTGAACTAATGTCATTTGCTAGAAACATTTTAGAATTAATCCTGATATTTTTAATCAAAGAATTATTTAGTGGTTTGGGTTTTTTTTACTGAACACTTAGGTATTCAGCTAGTTTGACAGTTGCTTGAATATGTTTTGAGGAATATTGGAACTAATAATTGAATATATTATTAGAAAACATATCTTTCTTGCACAGTCCCAGCCATTTTGACCCCTGTTTATCAGTTTATAGCTCTTAATGATAAAATCTACTTATCCTAAGGAAAGAATCCCTTTTTCCTCAAAAAGAGAGGTAACCTGGCATTTTGTGCTCTTTTAGTGTATTAAAAAATTTTATTTTTACACTTGCATGAACTTAGAAGTTTTAAAGGTATTAAATAGACTTGAAAAGTACTTCTTTGAAATCAGCACTGTGAGGACATAATTATAAGGCCTTTCTACAAAGATATGCAACAAACATCATCTCACAGCTCGGCTTCAGCTTTTTCTACCTATAGAACAAATGTACAGGCAGTACCAGTAAGAGTCAGCCATTTTGACCCAAACAGGAGATAATCACAGACTAAAAGCAACTATGCCCTTTAAAAAGGACAGTTGCAACTTTTTTTTTTTTTTTGCAGGACTGTCACATTTTTGCTGTTCTGCTGAATGGCACCGCAGCTCTCGGTGACCCCACAGAGCTTTCCCCTCCTCACCGCACACATCGATGTGCACAGCACGAGTGGTGGGAGCAGGATTCACAGCCTTGCTGGCCAGCAGACCTGGAGCAGATAGCAAGAGTAATCCTGTGTGAATAGACTGTAACAGATTGCTTCTTCCTGTAAGGAATGAGGGACCAAAGCACAGAGCATCACTGCGAGCGAGCTCCCCGCCTGATCTGAGCTGGGGGTGGACAACTGTGGGCTGCCGCTGAAGCAGCTGAAGGCAAGATGTTGTGCTGCAATTTAATCCTGGAGAACAATCAAGCACAGGTTTTCAGAGCCTTTCTTTGTCTTTTTTAAACAATATTTGCAAAAACACAGTGTGGGTATAGACTAAACGTTCCTGTTCATCGAGACAGAAGTATCCTATTGATAGTACCTTAAAACAGTTCCTTTTTTGTCTGCATGCATGAAGATTTAGGTTTTGAAATGACTAAAAGACCTAAACAGAAGGCATTGCAAGACAGAACGGATGTTAACTTGCTCTCATTACTCGATCACTTCAGAACCCACTGGCTATTCACAGCCTTGCGAATTTCCTTACACCAAGATTATGGAGTGCAGGGAAAAGAGAAGATCAGAGCAGACAGATCATTTTGCTGCAAGCAACAGCCTATCTGGGGACTTTTAAGTGCAGTAGATTAAGAAAATGTTTAGTGGCTATCATGATTCAGTTAAGCCCAGTTAAATCTGTGAAAGCCCCAAGAAGCATTTATGGCAGACACAATTTTATTATCGTTTCTGTTTATCAAGGACAGCTTGGGTCAGATAAGTGTCTTATTTTCACAAGAGTTAGACCTTTTTTATCTGTTTCCCCTTTGTTTTTTATCTGTTTTTCCTTTGACTGAAACAAATGAAGCCAAGTTCCTTAGATCTCAAAAGCATTACATCTTGAATTTTTGCATCAGCTTTTACCACAGATCTCTTTTCAGTCACAATGTTTTTACTCAATTCCCATGGGGGGAGAGGAGTTTAGGCTCTCAGCTGTCCCTTATACTACAGCACCTTAGGCCAGTGAAAAGCTAATACAAGCTAAATTTAGCATTCATGCAGTAAATGCAAGAGGAGACTCAGCTGAGTATTACAAGATCCCTCCTGCAAAATGGAGCTGTCAAACAAAGAAGGCTGGAGCGGGATTAGTCTGACTGTTCAGCTGCAGCAACAAGCTGGGACAGCAGGCAGGCAGGACAGAGGGATCTGTATCCAAGAGACAGGATCAAGGGCTGGAGCATATACAAGCAGGTGTTGGGTCTTAGGATCACAGACCAGAACCGCACCCAAGTTCCTAAGGGGAAACCTGGCTGCTGGAAAAACCATCAGCTAGGCTTTCAACCCAGTACCTAAATCCTGAGGGACAGGGAATCTGACTGCTGCTCAGAGTCCCCAAGTTATCCAAGTCAGTTTTGGAAGGGATTTGGTTTGTGCTAGAAATGGTGTTGTCAGTCAGACCTTTGTATATGCTCACGCATACGAAGAAATAGGTGTAAAAACTCACAGGAGAACAGATACGTTGCACTTTGGGTTTGAAAGGCACAGCATAAAGGTTTCAAGTAAGCTAGCAAAGCCTGCTCAGCAGGAGGGCATTTGGAGATAAATATGGAGTGCTGCCCCTGAGAAACATGGATTTACAAAAAAAATATTCTGAAATTAAAAAATACATATACACATAAATTTGTCTAGCATCAGTGTTGTGAACCTTTTGAAGTTTTGCAGAACATTAGGGAGAATACACTCAACATGAGGAATTTTATAAAAATATCTCTCCCAACAAAAACTCAAGATACATTTTATTTTCTAATATTCACCCAAGGTTAATCATATTCTATATATTCTCTGTACCAGAAAAGAATTTATTTCTCTTTACCTTTGTGTGAGATTGTAAACCCAGGAATACCATATGGTCTAGAAGAAGCACAAAGTCCCAAGATCTGCTTTATAAAAACAAAAACAAAGACACATTTTATTCTTATCTATGTCTACAAACTTACATTTTAAGTTAAAGTCTCTTACTGTGTAAAATATCAATTCAAATTATGTTTTTAAACACTTAAAAGTCAAAAGTAACCATTTAAATAAATACTAGCTCTTGGGTTTGTGACTTTTTAATGCTAAAGTCTATAATTTCTAAATTAACTCTTCTTATTAATGTGCTTAAAGTCATTACAATCTAAAAATTGCTTTGTCAGAATGGAAAATAAACTGGTGGCTTCCTTCTTGTTGTTCACAGAATGACTTCTGTCATTGTGACTGCAATCAGCTGCTGCTTATGTTGGCATTGTGGTTATGGAAGTCCAAGAATGAAAGTAAACAAGTATTTCCTATGGTAGCACTGCAAAACACAGATTTGTCCATACTGATAAAAACACTGGGCAAGTGGCATTGCCTGTAGAGATGCTGTAGCTGTTGTGTGAATCATGAGTGTCAGTAAAACCAAAAGAAACACTTTTGTGAAGGTTCATTCTCTCTTGGATGGGTAGGAGCAGGCTGGCCTGGCTTTTGCTTCTTCACAGCCATGCCGATCTGTCTCCTCATCTGTTCACTTGCTGCTCCATGGACTAATTCTGTCAGTTCCAGATGTTTCATTAATCTTACCATTAACACAATGTGGTTTGTACCCATGGAGTTGGGTAATTTTCAGAAATAAAAAAGCATTTTCAATTTGAAAAATCGGTTCCTGAAAGCTACTCACTGTTCATGAGTACCAGTCCCATATTAGCTGAATTTTAATTCAGTCATGGAGTCTGTGCTTTGGGGCTCCATTAAATATCTAAATACATTATAATTATATAAATAAGTTTATCTAGCATGTTTTAACCTAGCTGCTTGACAATGGTTAATTTTGCATAAAGCTGGACAGATAACACGTTCTCACCCCAGGGAACAAGTTTGTTCCCACGGACAGCTTCTAGAACTGTTGTGAAGTAGCTGAGAGCCACAGGAGGATGGGATAAGCTGTGCTTATCCCACAGCCATGGGATATGCACAGCTTAGTTTCAGTTCTGGCTTTGAAAAAAGACTACAGAGAAGTGTTATAGCCAACAGTAACACAAAGTGCTTTTAAAACTGGAGCACTTTTTTCCCCACACCTACTGTGCAACCATGGCCATGAGGATTCAGATATTATCAAAAAGTATCAGGAAATTCACAGACAGGAAAACACTGTCACAACTCATGTATGTAATTGAGCTTGGTTTTTAAGTATGATCTCTTGTAAGGAACATTTCTTTTCCCCTATTTTATTAATTTAATAACCAAAATCATGTTCATGAAGATCTAGGATACAATGTGCATAGGAAATTGACAGAGGCTTATCAGATTCATCAGTGATAAATGTATTTAACTCCTTGTGACACCCACTGAGGAGAGTTGTCCTCCAGAAGCATGGTACCAAATTCTGCTTATTACTGAGATATGTTACACTTAAGAACAAAAAACAAACAAACAAACAAATAAACAAACAAAAACCCCACCAGATTATTATTTAAAGCCTGAGTTTAAATCTCACATATTCTTTTACAATGCACTCTGGAAGTGGTCAGAAGGCTGATCTTAGGTTGTTTGTGAATCCCAAGTAAGAGGGAAGGGATATGTGAGACTCACTGGCTGGAAAAGGTTACATTGAAAGCAACACAAGATGAATTCACAAGTATGGCTCATAGTTCATCTTTCCTTGGGAGTGTCACCAATGGAACCTTGCATGAAGCCACAGGGATTTTGGAAAACTAAATCAACTTTCCTGAAATTCTTGAAGAACATTTACAGCCTGATATAAGAGAAGGCAAAAGAGAAATTCCAAAGAGATTGAAACAGGCACTCACAAGGATTTTCAGTAAACAGTGTTATATCTGGAAAAAAGGTTGTCACAAAGGTGCAGATAAACTCAATGTAAACAAAAAAAAAAGAAGCCCAAAAATATCAGGATTATTGACCTCAATGCAAAATAGAGTTGCATGCAGTTGCCCTCTCCTGCTGCTTTTTTTGCTTTCTAGTGGTCATCTTTGTTGCTCCCTGCTTCCTCCCCTCATTGTGATTCCATTTCTCTTGTTTGTCCAGGTCCACACAAGAAGTGCAGGATAAAGGATAATAAACAAGGGAAACCCTTCAAAATCATCAAATAAATATTTTAGTGCATTTATTAATGTTTGTGCCATTTGGATGGATGGAAGCAGGGGCAAATGCAAGGTCTTGCATAAACTAAAATTTTCTCACTTTTTAAGAATATCTGGAAATAAGCAGCCAAAGCTAAAATGTTTTCTCTGAGTAGACATTTCATTGTGCTCTTGCAAGGCAAATATAATTAACCTGCTAAACAGATAAAATAAGTCTCTACAACCACACACTTAGACCTCTATATTCTCCTACCAATATTTTAATATCAAATTGAAATTGAAAATGTTCCACTAAGAGTGTTCCTTCAAGTGCTAGGATTCAGATGATAAAAGAACTTTTTGTCAACAACTTTGAAACATTATTAAAAAGTCTTTAGAATGGTTTAAAAGGACATTTGATAAATCTTTCAAATTATCCAAAGCATAAAGGGTCAGCTTTTCAGCTGCTGTAAATTATCACCACCTTGCTTAGGTCAAGGTAACTGAAGATCTTGCTCTTTTTTGTAGATATGGTGAGTTCTTGCATAACTGATAGTTTTTAAAGGGTATTGTTTCTGGCGGGTTTTTTTAGTTTTCAGTAGTGTTTTACAGCACTTCAGTCATGTTTTAGTGTAGGGTCTGATCAGAGAATTAAATATGAGTTTGACCACTAAAATCAATAAGAAAATAAACCCCAGGAGCTTAGACTAATAAGTTTATATGTATGAAAAGGAAGTTCAGTTCAGTTCATCTGTAAGAATGTAAGTCACTCAAATATGTCATTGCCAAGACAGGTCATCCTGCATTTTTCAGTCAAATCTTGGGAATAATCAATATATGAAAGAAGAAAGAATAGTGAAGGAACCACTGTTCCAACTTCCAACCACTTCCAACCACTGTTGAAGAAACAATAGTGAACTCCATAGAAATAAACGTAAACAACCAATCCAGAAAAATACCTATTTCTAGATTTTGCAGAACATTATGATTTCTCAAAGAGTTTACAGTAAGAAATGTACAGTAAATGCAACATATTGCCTGTAAAGGGCAGTCAGCTTCTTATTTGTTTTTGAAAGGAAGAAAATTAATAGTCCAGCCAGTCATCCCAGGTCTTACCTGAGAAACAGGAAGCTCCAAAGCTCTACTCAAGAGTCAATTCCAGACAACCACTTACTCTCTCTAAGAAAAAGCCAGTGATAAAATAAAGATTTTAAATACTTTTATTCTTATACATAAAGGCACAGCCAGTTCAAGAGACACTAAAACATCACGTTTTTCTACAAGAGTATGAGAAACTTCTCAGGAAAACAAATAACATATGCACATACTGCAAACACACATCTTCTCCAGTGTCACTCTGCACTTAATTTTGGACTCCAAACCGTTATGCAAGGGGACCACACACTCCACATAGGTCTGGTTTATATTTACCAGCACTGAGAAAGCAAGACCACTTTTAAGCACCAAAATTGCTTTAGAAAAGATCTTATTAGGAATGTACACATTCAGCAATTGTTTCAGAAGTACCAAAGATAGCAAAAAAACATTTAGTCGCCTTCAAATATGTACATGTAAGTACCATATCTTTCCCATTGCTCCCTTTAGAAGCTTTCCTTAAACAACAAAATTATTGCCTCTATGCTTACTTCCCATTTAGTTCCCCAAATGAGCATATTCTAACTTTAGCAATGTTTTGTATCTTGCTCTGTGCTGATGAATTTGAAAGCTTTCTTTTTTTTTTTTTAATATCCACATAATCATACCACAACTACAGTATGGGCAAAGTAAAATTGAAGATGCTCATTCCTATAAGCCCCATGATGCAAGTTCAGCATATTGCCAGAGGTGAAAAAATACTGTGAAGAAAACAAATGAAGACCTTTAATTTTATTAAAATAGTGTGTGGAATACAGGTGTGACCTCTAATTTGAAAGTAAAACATGTATGGCTCTTTTGCATTCAAAATGTGTTCATGTTTGTTTAACAGAGGTAAAAGTTTGTTTAGTTTCAGTGTCATTTTAGTTTCACACATTCCACAGGGGAAGTTAGGCAGGCTGCATATTTTTGGTCTCTATTTCTGACACTTCCTCAGGTTTTCAATCTCTTTTAAATAGAGGTGGCCTAAACCCATTCTTCTACAAGTTGTACAATTTTCAGTCTCTTAGTTCTTGTGATTAGTAACATGTCATTAGCTCCTCAATCAACAGACAATTTTCCTTGGGGAGACTTTGAATTTCAAATGTGGAAATCAAGCAAAAAACTTCTGTAGTTGGGATAAACATTTCAAGACTTCTGTATGTATCATCAAGTACACGGAAAAGCTTTACAGGACATCCAGAACTTCCCCAGGATAAACTGGAGTAAACTACAGAAGATGAGGTACACTTCTGTTATTAGACTTAGTATTAGCATTTACTCCATGGCTTTTCCAGCTGATACTGTCTGTGTAAGTACAAGCAAGAGTGGTTACAGGTTTCCACTGCTAGATTCCTTTCCAGCCGTCTCCTAAAGGTCACTACTGGTCCCTGGAATCTGTTCTCTCCCACTCTCACTACATGTTTTCAAGCCAACCCTTTCTTCACCTCTGTTCGTTCTCTCCCTCTGTGCCTCTTTTGCCCTCAGCCAGCCATCATATTAGATGGCAAGTTGAAATATTAATATTAACAATATTCTCTGTGAGACTATGCAGAGGTGTTCACATCCAGGAGCATCATTGTCTCTAAATGAAGGTAGAGGGTAAAAGGAAGGATTTGGTCATGAGTTATGGGAAAAACAAAAATTAAGTAGTGCATCAGTCACCTCTAAATGTACGCAAGTTCTAACCAAACATGCTCAACTCTGATAAAAGCAGGTCTGTTTCTGCAGCATTGCTGCTGTTCTGCTCAATTAAATATTCAATAATTGCATTCTCTTGCTTCTTGCAAAGTGCAGGGACCCTGCTCTCTGGCAGTACAACCACTTAACAGCCTGAAACATTGGCAAAGGCCAACGCTAAGGCAGAACATGAAGTCATAAACATGCACAGATGTTACTATTTGAAAACATTAAAGAGCTACTGAAGTTCCTGAGCACATCCCAAGTTGTGTTGATTTCAGCAGTAATGAGTCATAAGGGAAGAAGACACTACTAAAATTACATGCCTGGGACACTTTTCTTTGCCATTTACATTTAGGAAAAAACAACAGTGTCTTTAGAAAATCTTAATGGGGAGGAGAGCACTGTGGAAATGAATAGATCTGCTTGCTTGTATTTATGCAGCAAAACAAATACAATCCTAATGCATTACACATTTCTGATGATTTCATGGAAAGCTCAGGAGATCTAATTTCACAAGTATCTAAAAAGGTTAGGTGAAGGTTATGGGAAGTTATGAAACTGATTATTTTAGGGAAAATTTTATTTAATGGAATTTGGGGCAGTTTCATAAACATAGCAAAGAAAAGGAGACTGCTTACATAGTCTGTGCCAGTCCAGGACTTATGAATAATTGCATTGAGTCTACTGAAATATTCAGTTAGGTGAGTGAACACACTCAGGAGGTCTTATTTTTTTTAGAAGTTCCTGAACCTTTTCTGAGTTCACTTTACTAGCAGCTCAAGCTTACTCCACCATGTAGAAACAGGGATTACATGATGAGCATGAAAATTTACCACAGAGTCCTAATATAGTTATGCTCATGAAACCTTTCTGTAGTTACCTCACTCTTCTATTATAGAAGAAAGGACCCTCAAATTAAGAAAATATTAAAAGAGATGCAACCTAATAACTCTGTTCACCTTGGCAAGTATAATTCAAAGTTTCAGAAAGCTGCCTTTAGGGGAGAAAGCTTAATTTCTGAGAAAATCCTGGCCCATTATCTACTAAAGAACTGTAATTTTAACTGAGGCACAGTAGAGCTAACATCATGCATTTTACATTTTTACCAGTGCAAGGATAAAGATGCCCAGAAAAAGAGACGATTTAAGCTACCACTATGTTTCTAACTCAAGGAATAGGGTACCAAAACTGGAAGAAAGTAAAAGTTCATGAAAATAGAAATTTCAGATTTTTTTCCTTTCTTTGCTGTTGCCGTTCAGCAATTCTTTTCTTCCCTTTTCTCTGTTGTTTAGGAATTGTCTTTGTAGAAACAGCTTTGCCTTAGACACTTTCTCTCCAGGAACACTCTCATCTTGTCTTATTCCTAGAGAGAACTACTCAAACCACGCAGTAAGTTGGCAGGTATCAGTCAACATCTTCTTGTTAGGCCCAAACTCAGCTAATGAAATGTGCAACTTCCATATCACCTTTTACAAAAGGATCACATATAGTAGCTATGCATCATAGTATCAGTCTCCTCTACCCACTATTATTTGCAGAGGTTTCGCTCTAGATAGCTTGATTTCTAAATTTAGTTAAATATATTTAGTTTTATATCTAAATGGGTACTTATGGAGAAGTTGGTTTGATTCAGTGTTTGAAATGAGGTGCAATCCTCCAAAGAATAAGGGAAAAAGAATGCAGTTTTGTTAGTGTTTATTATTCATTAACATTATAGCTTATAGACCATGAAGATTATGATGCAGCTCATGAGCTGCATAAATCTATTAATGGACATTGAAAAGTACCAATGTCAAGCCACATGAGAATGTGACCTCGTGACAAAAAAGGCAGCAGTGGGCAAAGAGCAAAGCACTGAATTTCCTCATGTTTAAAAACTCACATGTGAAGGAAAAAGCCTTTCACCTCTTGGCCCACAGCTGTCTGTGGAGATAGGTACATGCAAGCCTTGCAAATCTTGACAGGTTTCTCAGGAAATGTAGGGCTGAATGTTACAGAAAGTGGTCTTTCAGGTAACTTGTACAACCATTTTTCTAACCAAGGCTCTTGCTGGAAAACCTGTCTTTCCAAAACATTTGGGTGTCAAAAGGGTTGGTGGTATTTTCCAAAACCAAGGGAGCCCTCACAACTGTTTGAGGTGATTCCCAGCTGCAGTAGGGTACAGAAAGTTGCTGTGAAGAAATCAGCCTGTTGCATTTCTGTTGATAAAGTGAATATATTGGTTATTAAGGGGCTTATAGTTTATACTTATTTCTGTTGCACTATATTATCTCCATGCTCTTGGTATTGAATAAGATAACAGTGAATCAAACAGCTATCTCAGAAATGTCCCAAGTCCATTATGAAAAGGAATGTCATCACCTGACTTTTTTTTCTTTTTATTTCCATTTATGAGAAATTGTTGATTTTGTTTCTAATGAATACCATTAGCTTGTTCTTCTAGGAAAAAAAAAACATGAAAAATAAAAATTAATAAATTGAGCTGCAGTTTTTAGATCTTGAAGCTCCTTCTGACTACCAAATTTGTATTTATAGGGTTAGTGCCCAAATATGAAAGTTTTTGCCAAGAACCCATCCATCTTTGACCCAGAGCTCTGAGAGAAGACTTCACACCTATTGAGCAGCCGGTCACTTAACATTGGCCTATTTTATGCAAATAGTCTTCCATTTAAATAACAGTCATTTCCATTTTTTAGAGTAATTCAATTTTCTAAGGACAGTCTAATCATACAGCTGCCCCATTATGCCATGGATGAATGTCATCAAATACTTGTAATTATATTTAAAATCTGTTACTGCTATTTAGCATTCCATCACACCTCCAGCACTATCAGTGGCTCACAGATATGAAGTACAGAGGTCCCTGTCTTATCTAGAGAGCATATGGAGTACGTCCCTGTTCTAACCAGGATCACTGTATTGGTGCATTTTGTAATGCTCATAAAGGGAAAATTACTAGAGCTTTAATGAAGAAAAGTTGAACTGACCATCATTTTACAGACATTATCTATAGGTAGTTCAGCAGAGGTGAATTACTGTAGCATTTGCACAGTATTTTAGAGAGTCCTTCATCCATCTAAACACTGAGCCTGGTTTTGCTGCAGGCTGTTTTATCACAAAAGAGGGGTGTATTTAGAACGCCACAATTACTCTTAAATCGGAGAGAATATCCTAAAGGTCTTTTACAACTAAGCTCATCTGAGACCACCCTCAAGAGGTTTTTCCTTAACTGGAATTTGTTACAGGCTCCTTGAATCTTGTGACTTCCTCTCCCACTAACACTGTTCAAGATGCAATAAGACAGATTTTCATTCTTCTGTTGACTTCATCCCTTTGAAAGGGCCACATTCCTTCCTTTATCCCTTCTTTGAGGCTCAGCTGAAAATCTTTTCAATGGTCAGAAATAAAGTTGTCTTCTCCTTAGTAAATTACGGGTGCTGGGTAATATTCACACTACAAGAGCTTTGTTGGCTTACTGATGCCAAATCAATAGAATTATGTAAATCAGGAGAATCATGTGAGTTTTCAAGAATTTTAATACAAATTGCAATAACACTGCACTCCGAAGAAGGCAGCTAGAAGTTATTTGGCTGTATGTGCTAAACACAGCAATTAACAGTACTTTAAAAACTTAAATACTGTGATGGAGTTTGTTCTTCATAAGTCAAGAGAATCTATCCTAAAAGCATTGTCTCCATATTGGGCTATTCACTCTCCAAACTTGTGTAGAGGTTCAATCCCAAATTCAAAGCACCTACAATCAAAGACAGGCAACATGAAATAGAAGGGAAAACGAAGAAAACGCAGTCATCCTCAACTGCCTTTTCCCTGAACATTACAAATTAATTATTTATGTGAGACATTTTATTTGACACCACCTCTAGGAGGCATGTGTAAGAGGGAGAAGCTTACTACATAGCTTGTCTCAAGAAGGATATGATCTTGTCAGGCCTAAGAGAGGCACAAAAGTAGCACTCATCACATTTCTTTTCGTTAGAGAGGCTTAGAAATCACCACTGATTTAGCTGAGGTACAAGTATATAGGACAAAAGTAGAGCTTTGGAAGAAACGAGGTAATGAATAGAAACAATTTAATTTAGCAAGAAGAAAAGAAACAATAAAAGGACTGAGAGAATACAACAGTCTCTACAGATGATCTGAAGAGATGTAGTCTGAGGTCAGTAAAGCTGGAGACAGGAATCCTGCCAAAATGGGTGATGAGAACCAAGACTGTTAGTTGCAGGAGATGGGTCAGAAATAAGTCACCAATACAAAATGGTCTTGGATGCATGCACTGGGGAACAGATAGAAAACCCATGGCACTCTCAGTGTGAAAAGAAACATAATGAAAGAGATGCTGTGGAATTAAGCAGAGTGGTGGGCAAAAAATCAGAAGAAATTTCACCAAACTCTTCAAGGGATAGTATTTTGAAAGGAAAGATGGGATTGAAAGCGGCAGTGGAATAAAGGAGAGGAAAAGAGTGGAAGACATTCCAAGCAATTCCAAGATTTGGCTGGCTGAGAGGAGTTTCAGGAAAACGTTGAGACTGAAAGCTAACTAGAAGTGACTCAAGATGTAGTTACAGAAATGAATTAAATACTTCTGTTTGCAGAGCCAATGAACTTAGATTTCTAAAAAGATAGATCAGTGTGAATTACTGAAGGGAGGCTTGCCTGCAGCTGGAGGTATTGTGTGGGTAATTATGTGGCCCATAGCATCTGTAAGTTATCTAATCTGATTGAACCACTCTTTTTAGGTTTCTATGGAAAACAACATGTATTTAATTTCTAATCTTCTACCTGCAGAAAAAATTATCTGTGAATGCATGTCCCTTCCCTTTGTAAATGCCCACTACATCACACATCTCTGCATAATTTATGTTTGCTCACACAGCTTAGTTTTGTTGATTCCAAATAAAAAATCATCACCAAGATGGTGCCAGCGTGACAAAATTAATGAGCAATACGATAAAGAAGGATTTATCTGTTCTTCTTACAGCTGTTTATGCATTTGAACAATTTTGTAAGCACAAACTCCGTAAGAAAATGTTGCAGTTGAATAAATAGCTCCTTCCTTCCCCTCCCATCACTGGCAGGAGAGTAAGTCCCATTGACTCCAGCAGAAAACAGAGCTAGACAAACCCAAATATTTTTTAAGACCCTGCCAGTCAAAGAACTGAAAAATTATGTGACTGAGTTTACAAAATGGAGAGTCCCAACAGCCTAAAAATAATTGCACAGGCTGCTAAATCAAATTTGCATTTGATGCTGACTTTCCTCAGCTCAGACCGTACTTTCACACTGCACAGCTCAGCTGTCCAGGTTCCTGCCTCATCATCATCATCATCAGCCTCAGAGTTCTGAGCTGGCTTAACGCCCCAGGCCTGCATTCCACAGGTGGACACTGACGCAGAGCCCTGGGCAGTGCAAGGGACAAGGGACTGCAGCAGTTCTCTCTTGGGTCAGCTCTGCCTTAGATCAGCTCACTCTGCTTTGGAACTGCTTCAGTAGGAACAGACCAACAAGGAGACAGAGGTGCCACCACCCCCATAACCTGAACACCTGACAACATTTTCCAGTTTCCAATTTCATTTCTCACAGTCCAGCACAGACATTATAATGCACTAATCTTCTGCAAGCTTAGAATAAACTGCTGCTTTAAAATTTAAATAACATTTTTCAGCTTATATCCTACCATTAGAAAAAAAAGAATTGTGAAATGTGGCTTTCTTATCTTCCCCAAAAGTTTAATTGATTTTATGGAAATGGAGGATTGTACCTTGAGCACTCTGGCTGCAAGCTTGAGAGAAGAAAATTGGTTAATTTACTGTACTTACATGACTGTAAAGCATTTGGCATATTTCCACATTCTGAGCTACCACATTCTTGCTGATTTCTCAGAGTGAGGAGTATTAAATACATATTTTAAAAAAATGAATTGTATTAAACACAATGGGCTAAAATAGTATTTAAATAATTAAGGTTTATTTTTAGATTATAATTTTTTAATTATACATTTTAAAAATAATAGATTTGTTATTATCTATAGTGGTTAAAAATACATTCTACTATCCTCTTCAGCTATATAGGAGTCTATAGGAATGCCTCTTTAATTGATCAGCATTTTAAATATGGACTAGCCAGCATCTAAACCTTAAGCATAATTTTCAATTATCTGGAAGAAAATACAAAGTGATTGCTGGTAAAACTTGAAGAGCATGCAAAAATTGGTAGAGTGGCAAGTAATAAGGCAAATGTTGTGTAGAACAACTTGTCTCAGCTGGATAGGGGGCTTCATTTGAACAAGATAAATTTTAATAAGGACAAATGCAAAGACATAAATCTAGGCACAGGCAATGCAGGTCATATTTATAGGATGGAATACTGAAAAAATTTATTCTGAAACTGCAGGGGGGCAAGAAACTTTCTGTGTACTCCCAGTGCAATGCTGTGTCTAAATGAACTAATTTGATCCTTGGGAAAGTAAAGGGATATCAAAAAGAAGCAGGTTATTTTCATTATTTCCAAATTCAAGAACTCATGTCACCGGTGCTGGAACCCTGTCTTTAGTCTGGGGTTTGAATTTTTAAAGACATATGAAGAAACTGAAAATATTTAAAAGTCAATTAAAGCATAATATGACACCTGAAAAATCTGCCTTAAAGCCAGATAAGATCAATATGCTTAATTTAATCAAGAGAATGCTAGAAAATACTTGTTCATGCTGAAAGAAGCTCAGAGCAAAGCAGCAGTAAATATGGAAGGAGATATATAAAAGCCTTAGCTGTTTAGAAGAACTTCTAACTACGATGTATGCAGAATTCATATAGATAGATGGCAACTTAAACTCATAAATAGTCTGATTCTGTAGCTGTAGAAGGTGTTTTCCCTTGCTTCCTGTGAATATCAGTATGACGGATATCATTGCTCTTAGAGTGAGAGATTGGACATGGTAATTTCCAAGAAATCAGGAAAACAGCCAACACCAGAGTTAAGGAGAAAATGTTGCCTTATCACCAATCATGTTCAGACCAGACAGGAAAGTTTATTCACCACCTAAAAAAAATATGAAGAATATATTTTCTTTCACCACCCCTTCATAAAGGAGGGACAAAGAGACGTGAAGCATCCAGTCAAGGAAGAATTAAGATAAAATCAGATCTGAATGGAGGACAAAACTATATATGGAGGAATATATACATTAAACAAACATTAAATGGAGGGATAAGAGGTTGGAGACGTGGGGTTTGGTTCTGTGGGGTTTCTTTAAACCACAACATTGGAAATAAAGAAGAATACAGAGAAAGCTGAAAGGATGATTCCCTTAGAACCACCTTACCAAATAAAGCCAATAGCAATTTTCAATAAAAATTGAATTGCTTGTTTGCTTGCAAACCAGCAACACTTACTGTATTACCCCACAAAAAGAAAAAAAAAGCTCTACAAATCTGATGTGCCTACTATCAACTTCTTGTTTCCTTACTTACAGGAAGACAGAAAACATTCTGTAGTATCAGGAGAAGTTTTGTGCAACAAATCACAGTCTGTGTGAGCCTACATGAGACTTCAAATAGTAACTGTCTTTTTAATCAGACAGCAAAACCCAACATGGAGAATTAAAATGAAGTGCACTTGTTTACAGTGAAGATACCTGTTGCAAGACAAAACTCATGTGCTAGATGTTCCATAATCTGAATCTTTAAATCAAGATTTGATGTTTATCAAAAAAATACATTTCAAAAGTGGCAGCATCATGCAAGAGTTCCTCAGACATGTTATGCAGGAAGCCGGTCTCCATTATTTTTCCAGCTTTGAATCAATGAATCTGTGAAAAATAAAGGCATTCCTAAGTCCCACTACAACAGAAAAGATAAATTGCAACAGAGAGAAACAGCAGCATATACAGACAGACCATACACTAAACGAACCCTCACCTGCTGGAAAAGGGTAGGTGACCCAGCTTTCTTAAAAATATATATTTTTTGACAGGAATGGGGGAAAGGAAAACTCTGAAGGATAAGAGGGGCATTAGAAACTAAAATGAACATCCATATGTTTTCATATTTCTTCAGACTGCATCTAATAATTCTAAGGACACTCATAATTAACCAAGGATAGAGCATTTCTGTTCAAAGTACTGTACACACCATGACTAATCACCTAGAAATTTAATTTAAAACCTAAAAAATTTAACTTTTAATTTGTTAGGTTTTCAGCATCAGCTTCATTTTTAAAGATTTAAATATTGCTTATTATTAGTCTGAAGCATTCTATGTGATGTTTCCAAATAAATTCTTTTTGTATCTTTAAAACATTTTCTATTAGAGAGAACAGTATGAAATATTAATCTGTAGTAATTTACTTTAGATTATGCTGATTTTATTTTGTCAGCTACATGGTAATATTTATAGCAATAAATAATAATAACAATGTAGATAATTTCTGCAGGGAAAGAAAATATGTACAGAGAAGAAATCTATAATTATGTAAAATATAAAATGCAAGATTTTTAGTGACAGCAGGTTCCATGACAAATTGCTGGTGGGAAGCAAATTGGAGGGAAGCAAAGGAGCCAAGATAAAAATTATCAAATTATTTAAATGTATGGCACAACCATTTTCTTCCTGAATATGGACTTGACTTATGTTTGAAAATAAGACTTTGGTTGATATCAGTGACCCTGAATTTAAAGGGTTAAAGCTTCATAGATTATTTTTATCAAAAAATCAAAAAATCATCTCAGAATTACAGCACAGGTGAAAATAATTTTTAAAAGTGTGAATGCATATAGAAAGTTCCCCTTCAAATTTCACATTGTGGCAATTCCAAGCAAAACCAGCGTTACTTTCTGTGACTGTAAATTCTGCAGAGCCTTTACCTCTCCCTTTTCCCAAGGATGTTCAAAAATATAACCTGCTCACTTATCCTCCTATCTGAACTAAAAAAGAAACAGCATTTTCTTAAGACATCAATTTTTACCTCTTCTGTGATGATTTATAAGATTGCAGTTTCCCTTTTATTCTGTCAAACAGACATCTGTATTCTCATTGCAGCTGACCTCTGAATGCACCATGGGAAGCAGAAAAGTTTGATACCATCACTGCAGGGTAACCTCTCATTACAGAAGCAAAGACTGCTTGAGCAGCAGGAGACTCTGTGAGAAACGTCTTAATTCCAATCATTCAAAAGATGACTTCGTCATCAAAATGATCCTGGAGTCCCTGATCTGGTTCTTGAAAATGAAAATATTGAAGGAGCAGTGTTTAGTCAAAGGAAGATTTGTCAGAGCAGATGCCTTATTTTTCTGGGATGTCTCCAAGAAATGAACCTGCAATTCTTTGTAAATTGACTACACTGTTTTTACCTCCAAACTATTATTTTAACCCAGGTTAGACTTACTCTATCTGTGCTCCCTAGTGCATTCCTACCAGTTATTAAATAGCAAGGAATAACCTTGGAGTGGTGCCATTAAAGGTATTGTTTCTCACAATATGTTTGGAAGTTAGCTGGGGGGAAGGTACACAACAATGAAATCCTACAATGAAAGCAACATTTTCAGAAAGCTTTGCACATCTAGTATATTTAAGCAACTAATATTTTAAATTAAGAGGTGCCAGGCTTCTCTTAAAGGTTCTTCCAAGAAAACTGTGCCCAGGCTTTTGGTTTGTTTTGAGGGGAGGGGGGGGTAAGGTGGTTTGTTTGGTTTTTGTTTTTAATGGGGAAGCAGAGGCAAGAGCACTCTGTGGCCACTGCAGAAAAGTACAGCAATGACATCACAGCAAGGCTACTTTCTGCAAAGTTGCAGATCAATCCCAAAATAGTATTAGCTCTAGCAGTCACTTGGGAAATAAAAATATCAGCTTGACTTACAACTGCAAATGTTAAAGGCTAAGAAAAAAAGAAGAAACTATAGGGTCAGCTGCAAATATCTGAAGCTGCTGGAGAAAGAATAGTGTCATGTCAGTCTAAAGATAAACGTATCTATGGAAAAGAAAATATAGGATAAAAACAGTACTGCAGGAAAACATCACAACAGAATAGGTACCACATCACAGACACATCTGAGATGGAATGATGTTAGCAACAAGGCACATAATGAGGAAATGTCCAGCATGAGAGAAATACAATATGAAATATAATAGATGTGGCTGAAAAATGGAGGAAAGGGAGAAACAAAGGTACTCCAAAGGGAAAAAAAAAAAAACTACGAGATATTTTAGTATTAGCTCTGAGGATCTGTAGTTTAACCTTTCAAAACAGAACTTCTGAAGCTTTCCTAAGAGATGGTAAAAATCATCACTATTGACAGATGTGTACAGTTGTTTCTATTTGATATAGATGTTTGTTATCTATGCCACAGGGATATGCAGAGAAGTTCTTCAAAATGAAACACCAAATTCAAGACATAACAAAAAAAAGCTAAATTTAAGTTGTTCAGAAACAACATTCACACTCAAAACCTTCTGAACTGGGTCTTTCAGTATTCTGAGGTACAGAATAATCTTCCTTTTAAAACCCCAATACTAAGATACTGCATTTTGGCACCATTTTTTTAAGTCAATGCTTCTGTTTACCTAAATAGTGTAACAAATTAAAGGTCTAAGAAGTGTGAATTTGAGATTTACAGATCAGTAAATCAGTATAGTTACAAATATTTAAAGCATTATTACTTCCGCAAGTCTGAGAACAGTACCAGAATCTAGGATAGCATATCATCCTGACAGAGAAATCCCCCACAATGACTCATTTAGCTACTTTTGGTCTCCAAGTTGAAGATTTACTAAGCATGTTGCTAAAGGGAGTAGAAATTGTAAATCATAAACTGCCAGGGACAAGTAGGCATCTTAAAATCTAATTCCCAAACAATGTGTAAAGAAGTCTATCTGGTTTTGGCCAATCAGATGCCTTTAGTAGCCATTCTAAAGAAAGACAATTCATGTTGCCTTACCATAAAATGTGGAAAATTGCATTTACTTTTGTTATCAATTCTCTGGGAATCAAAATGTCTCTATGAAGCCACAATAGCTGTAGACTCATCCTGGAGAAACCTGCATTGTTCGCTTAGCAGATCCTCTAGCCCAAAACTATCTAAAGACATAGTTCTGAGGGATACTCTCAAGAATCATAAACTTCTGTCTTATAAAAATGTATGTAATATAAAAATTCTTCATTTTTCTCCACACTTTGCAAGAAACCAAACAAACACACAACAACAACAACAACAACAACAACAACAACAACAACAACAACCCTAAAAAACCCACCCAAAAAAAACCCCTTAATAACTACAACAAAAGAGGATTAAGACATCAGCAAAGGTATCTCTCTGGGAGAATGGAATACTCAAAGGCACAAAGTTCTCCAATTAGTTCTGTAAAGGAAAGAGAGAAACAATTTAAAATATTTGTTTTCCTGCTTATCTGTTACAGCTTTAACTGCAATGAACTTTTAATTTAGAATTACTCAGAAACAATTTAACTTATGAAGACCTTCCAATTCAAAATCTCAAAGCCAAATGTCATTTAAATTTGAAGACCTAAGAATTAATTCAAATATGATAAGATTTCTTTCCTCAGAACATCTTTGCAGGTTCTGTGCTATACCTGAGGACTGGCCCCACTCACTGATAGTCCAGCTGCCTATCACCAATGGAATTCTCATGATCTAAAATATGACTAAAATATGACCTCTTTTGACAGCAAAACTCATTAAAAAGCACAAGCACTCTATTAGTCATGGTCACTGATCTTCTGTACAGCCTTACAAAACAGTGACAGGGCCTTACACACCCTTATCTTATATAGCACTGGCGCCTTATGTAGAAAATTGTACGTATCTTTGCAAGGCAGCAGAGCATTTGGCAGTCTGAGATCTCCAAATAAACAAAACAGTACCTCTACACTAACATTCAATTTTATCAGTCCTTGTAAGTCTTCTCTCCATTTATTCTACATCTCACTTACTAAACCACCAAGTATGCACCTCACTCTGCTGGTGTCATATAGGAGCTTAGTTTGCCATAAATTTTCTCTTTGCCAATATCAAAATGCATGAAAAAGACCAAAGTAGCTAGAGCACCTGACTTCACTAAAAATGCAAGTTCTGCTTCCTAAAAGGTTATGCACCTTCAGGCTGGGATACAGCTGGACAGATCTGTGCCTGCAAAGAGACAGAATGCAGGGACAGGTCCTAGTCCAAGGAGAAGCTGGTATTTAGGACAGAGAAGCCATGGATTTGCTACATTACAGAGATCCTTGCAATCTTTTTATTTATACCCATAAATCAGCAACTCTATTACTTTCAGACCACCATTGTTCCCCACAAGGTAAGAAAATGTTTGGCTGAGCTACTGCATGAGGACTTCTACCTTCTTTGCCATTCCTTACCTAAATGGCTGAATTTTGTGTGAGAGTCTACAAGGCACTTTGAGGGGTTTTCTTAAGATAAAATGTTAAATGAACGAAAGCCTGTAGAGACTGCATGAGCCTGCTTCAGCAGCTGCATTATTTGATTCACTGGAGTTGAATCAAAAATTGTCAGATCCAGCTGAATGTTCATAGGCACAGTGAGCTAAAGTTTGTAGCTGCAAGTTGGAAACATAACAACCACTTCTTCAGCTGACTTTTATTCTTGTGTTTGGCAGAAAATATCACATGTAAAGGGGTATGAGGCAGGGTCTTAATATCCAGAAGGGTCAGCAGTGGAACCTTGGTGCACAGGGGATTGCACTGCATCTTCAAAGCACTGTACTAATTTTTCAAACTAAAACCAGAAATCTATATCCCTAAAAAGTGAAAGCGTTGCCTAAAGCTTCAGCTTTTAAATCACCAGTTGGCAAGAGAGCATATATATGCAGAACATTTAAAAATGTTAGCACTTCCATGGCAAATTAACACTGGAAAGTATTAACAGATCATGTTAACCTGTTTTCCATCTTGTTTCTGTAACTTCAGCAAGATAGTTGCTTATGATATCACCAGAACACATCACTGAAATCAGAACCTCCCAGAACAAGACCTGGGAGATTCAAGTTAGAAGTCAAGCAGAGCTTCCTAATCAGTAGATTTCTTTTTAAAAGGTACTTGGATTAATAAAAGAACAATTACTTTCACTCTCAATCTTCTTCTAAATTGTTGTAATCTTGGCTAAATAGAGTGTAATGTGATCACCTTATGCTAAATTGATTTTTCTATTCTACAGAGCAAACTGCTTTTCAGTTCAGAACTCGGCAATACACGCAGTGAAGTTATCATGATCAAAATACTCCTTTCAGTATGGGAAATGTGAGACAGGCACAGTATATTGCTTTGCTGTGAAATTCTAATATAAATGTGGGTCACTTCTATATTCAGATTTCTAAAATGAATGTTTCGTTCCTTGCAATAAATTAATTTTTTTTTCACCTTTCCACTGCAGGATTTTTCAAAACCAGATACATTGCTTTTGGAAGTCACATATATCCTCATGAGACAGATAAAGTCATCTTATGTTGAATGGAAGTCAGGACCTACCAAATCTAATACATCTTTTGAATCAAATATATGATCTACTAAATCTTAATGGTATTATGTATATTGAAAGCCAAACTGATGAATCACTGGATAAATTAGCTAGCAAATGCATGACAATATAGTATTTATTAAAATGATCAGCGATTTTTTTCAGCTCTTACAACCTCATATATCAACCCTTGAAGAATTCTTTAAAAATGCAGAGATTTTAGAGAAAGGCAAGGGACACAGGTAAAAAATAGACCAGAAATGGGCAATCTGTGTGTGATGATACTGTATGCTGCTGTTTTGCTGGTAGGGTGGCATCATTAGGGTTTTCAAAGAAATGCAGCATTGCTATTAGTCAGACGTAGGCATTTATCTGGGATTTTACAATTAACAGGTAAAAGCAAAAGGGCAACAACTCCCGAAAAATGACTTTATATTTGGGGGAAGAAACATAGACCTTAATGAAAGGCTCAATAAAGTAGGTATATTCACTCAAGAAAATAAGAGTAGGATACATAACGCACACATTTTTTATTTTAATCTCTGTAAATAGACGTGGTTTTCAACAAGATAATGACCATTACTAAAAATTACCATTACTAAAAATCCTTACAGTGAATTCTAACTAAAACCTCATGTTTCAAAAACTCTGTTGTCACTCTACTTCCAGAATATCTCCCCTGAAAGTTCCAGAAAAGATCTGAGAACCCATGTTCACTTAACCTCCTCTATTTTCCTGGGAAAACTGAAATCTGTGATCACACTGGAATGTTAGCTTCCTTAACATCACTCCATTTGCACCATTGTGAGGATTCAAGTATTATCTGAATTATCTGTCAGAATAAGTAGTCCAGAATTGATCCCAATTTGCACACCTGTTACATTTTTTTTACTTTTAATTAAGAAGACAGGCAGATCACAGAATCACAGAATGGGTCAGGTTGGAAGGCATCACAATCAGCCATCAGGTCCAACCTCCCTGCTCCAGCATCCAGAGGGTCATCCCAGAGCACAGGGCACAGGATTGTGTCGATTGTTCTTGAACAAGCGACTCCACAGCTTCTCTGGACAACCTGTTCCAGTGCGTGGTCACTGCACCGTAAAGGATTCCTTCCTCATATTCAGGTGCAACTTCCAGGGCATCAGTTTCTGTCATGGCTTCTTGTCCTATCGCTCAGCACCACCGAGCAGAGCCTGGAAACCTCCTCTGATGCCTCCCTGCAGGCACTGACAGACATTGGCCAGGGTCCCTCTCATTTATCTCCTCTCAAGGCTGAACAGGCCCAGCTCCTTCAGCCTTTCCTCATAAGAGAGATTCTCCACTACTTTAAGCATCTTTCTTGTCACCTGCTGGACCCACTCCAGGAGCTCCATGTCTCTCCTGTCCTGAGGAGCCCAGGACTGGACACAGCACTCCAGGTAAGGCCTCACCAGGGCTGAGTAGAGGAGCAGGATCACCTCCCTCAACCTGCTGGCAATGCTTCTGCTAATGTCCCCCCAGGACACCACTGGCCTTCTTGGGCACAAGGACTCACTGTTGGCTCATGTTGTCCACCAGGACCCCCAGGTCCTCCACACAGCTGCTTCTCAACAGGTTGGCCCCCAGCCTGTGCTGGTGCCTGGGGTTATTCTCCTCCAGGTGCAGGACCCTGAATTTGAATTTCAGACAGTTCTTCTCCAGCCATCTGTCCAACCTGTCATGATCCTTCTGATCACCAAATCCAACCCTTAACTCAGCCCCACCATGATCACCACGAAACCAAATCCCCAAGTGCAGCATAAGTAATGCAAAACAAAAGCAAAAGGGGGGCTTAAAACCTTTGAAAATGAGATAACAGAAAGGCAATATACCATGAGACAATATTCAAAACAATTTCAATTGTTGTAGATGTTTCAATTTACGAATAGATTTAAGTGCCTTAATACAAACTTCTATTTGGAAAGGTCTGCAGCATGTATCTATGATTTCAGAATTTTTTTTTAACTCATTTGATTTTTGTGGTTATAATAGCCATATATTCATGTACATATGTGTTTATATATGACATATACCTATTCATACGTATATTTATGTACACATATTTATATATAAAATATAGGTATGTATTACAATATATGGAATCCAATATCCCTCCCTGCATAAAATTCATTTACTTGTGCCTTTCTCATTCAAAGTCTGTAACGACTTGCTTACACATTTACTTAATTTAATGCTCCACTAAACCTTTCTGAGTCTTTGCAAAATTTTATTCCTTTTAAGCATCTTTGTTTTATGGCTTCTACTCTCTTAAATATTGTTATATTACCAATAATATTCACTGTTTTGGCTTACTCTGTTTCTGTTTTTAATGTGGCAGGTTATTTGAAATGCATTCTGATTCCTGATAACCAGGGAAAATTTCTATTTGCTTTGTAAACATATTGAAGCCTTACCTCAAAAAATGCAGTATACAGTGTGTTTCATGAGCCACTAAAGAGCTTGTAGTTTTCATGGTCATCCATGGCTAAAGCTTTTTAATATTTTATGGGAGTCTATGTCACATCTTCAAAATCCAACTATGAGTATTGAAACCTACTTATATTTGCTTTCAATGGATGTTATGCTTCTTTATGCCCTTTAAAATTAGGACACTGGATACTTCTGGAAATTTTATTTTATGATCATTCTTGTTATTTCTACTGCCTAATAATTAAGGCAATTAGATTTTTTTCCTACAGTGTCATTAGCATGCATTTGACATACTCAGCTAATTATTGGATACTGGACTGCTTTACATTTCTGAATTAATACCACATCATCAAAAGTAGAATGTTCCTGATGAAAGTTAACAGCAAGATTTGAGGTAGAGCAAACTATGACACAGGTCCTGGTCACTGCATGGTAAAATTCACAATCCTCCATGAACAATGCAGCCACAAAACTGTGAGAGTGTCAGGGCAGTGGTCCATGTGTTATGAAATTTTTACTTGCTTTTATACTAGGTTACAGGTTTGAGGTTTTTAAGATGAGGCTGTAAAAAAATTTGCATAGGAATAGCAACCGTAGCTCAAGATAAATCTTGTACTCATCATAACTTAGGTTGTTAGATTACCTTTGTCATAGATCCTCTGAGGAGCACCTTTCTAGAGGTCTATTTCTTTAAAAATCCTGTAATGCAGATAAAGTAAAACAGATGCAGTAATGATTGAGCTGAGATGCTACGCTGTGTCTACAATGGAGTCCTTCTCCGACCTTGCCAAGTTTACAGACTGTGCCAATAACAGAGCTGGGATTTGAAAACTGACTGATTAAAATTTTGCTCACTAGGATAAAACACTTGAAATGAATCATCTAATTTTCCAGCATGTCCTCAGGTTGCTGCAGGCACAATAAATTACATTCGTATAATAGCAAACAACTATAAAAAAATAGAGTTAATACATTTTATATATATTGTTACAGTGTCCTGTTTTTAAAACTCTCAATTGCCTTAAATTTTGATGTTTACAAAGAATGAAATAGATGACTACTATTTTTCAGGGTGAAATTTCAGAACCATTAGACTGATCCAAAATACATAGAGCTCCACTGAAGTCTTTCTCCTGACTCAGTAGACCCCAGAAAAACTCATATCTGCACATTTCTGATTAACATCAAATGGTGTGCCCGGTATCTCCACAAAGAACAGACTTGCAGAGAAGCTGAATGCCCTGGGACCTTACACTCCTGTGAAATGAGCAGAATATAAATAGAAAACAGCAACAAGCAGTTGCAATGTAAAATAATCAGCAGAGGTAGTAATGGATTTAACGGCCAATGCCTTGTATACCATGGCAAAAATGTCATATATCATATGGCAGCCCTGCAAGGGGGTCCAAAGGGCTGAGGTTCCCCTAATGAGGCAAACCTTTGGATTTTCTCTCTAGTGGAGACATGCAGGCTCCTCCTCCAGAGGGAGATTAAGAGCATCCTCTTCCTCTTTCCTTCTCAAGGAACCACATAATTAGCAGTGTGGCTTAGGTAAAGACTCTTACAATTAAAATGAAATTCTTTCACAATACTAAAAATATTATTTTTGATTCCATCTATTTGTACTGCATCCCTTACAGTAGTTCCCAAAAGTTTCAGAGTGAAATATCTTGGGTGCTCTATAAAGACATAAAAAAACCCCACAGTATCTCCTCACACTTGTCTTCTTTCTCTGTTCATTTGATGCCATGAGTAACTCCCACAATTACTGAAAGGTACAGGAATTACATTTTGCACTCTGTGCATTAATTGGATTTGAAAGCACTTGAACACATATATATGTCAGAATGCCAGCTATCAGGCAAGTTGGGGAAACGCCAAACCTAAAAGAAAACTGTAAAAATGAGATCATTGCAGCAGTTCTCAGCATGCTCAAAATTTATAATAGGCTTTTGAACTGGATTTGAAAGCATATGGACACTCTTAAAAGGAGCATCATAATTTTTTAACTCCTGAAAGGCAACCTGCACTCTTCAGAATATGCTACTGTTCTGCTGCACTGGGAACCTGGTGCCTAGGAGGTAAGGCAGATTTCTGTACTATGAAATACTGATATTCGATTTTTTTTTTAATTGCAAATTGCATTACCATATCAAGGATTCAATATATTCCAAAAGTATATGCAAAAGTGTTAGCAAGTTAAAACTGTCCTGCTGTAGGGCTACAGCTGAAAGTATTTCATTTTTCATACTACAAATATTTGACTTCAATTTTAAAAAATGACAGGGATTGTTATCAACATACAACAAGTTAATCCTAAACAGCCACTTATCTCAGTAGTAATAAGGTACAAACAGATTACCTTTAAAAAATGCATTAAAAAAATCAAAAAAACAACACTCCCTCATTGATTTTGCTATATATAAGCTTTAATGTTTTATAAATGACTGCACAGGTGACAAATGAAAGAGGCTTCTCCAAAAAATAATCAAAGGGAGACCATAATCTCCCTGAAAGAAAACTCTTAATATTCATGTAAGTTAATAAATTTATAGACAAATGATTAAATGCTATTACATTTTAAAGAATATTTCTTTATTCCTTTGTAGCCCTGAATAAGAAGTCTGTTCTAACAGTAATATAATATCCTACAACTAAAGAAAAAAATATGCAATTAAAAAAGGAATTCAATCCATGTGATCCATTTTTTTTCTAAACTAAAAGAAAAATATATTAATCAAAGCTCAGATTTTGTATTGAACACGCTGAACAACTACATGGAAAAAGATGTTTCCTTTTCACACAGGGTTCATTCACTTTAAGTTTACTTATTCAGGAAAACACTTAAGCACATGCTTGACTTTAAACACATGCTTTGGGCCCAGTGAAGCAAATGGGATTTAATCACATTCCAAATAATGATGGATATAAAGCCAAAAGATATTAACACGAATGGTTTTTGGATTCAGGCTCAGCATTTTTCAAGTCTTAAATATACACATACAGACATGTACATACACATATACATACACCCACACACAGACACATACACAGAAAGATCTGTCTCTAAACTAAGCCAATACATGCAAAACCAGAATTCAAAAGATGATTTTCTAAAATATGAATATCAGAGTTAAACTGAAAACAGAGATTTTAAAATACAGGCTACTTTATCTTACTGGCTCCTTAAATCACAAGTATATTTACTCTAAAGTCTGAGCATCTCCTAGATGGAATCTTCCTTCCATACTCTCATGCCCCACGTTTTGACCTCACATAAAAGAAACGGTTTGGCTCTGACAAAAAAATCCAGTTTACATAGCTTCTTTTTGTCCTGCTTTTGTTCCAGGAACAAGAATCCATTCCCCTTCTAAAGAGATGAGTCTCCTGATAAGAGGTTCATGTTGGCAAAAACACAGACCTTACATCACAGATCACTTTATGGGCTTTTTCAAATGAGATACAGAATTTAAAATAAGTCATCCAATCTTTATAATTAGATTACTATAATAATTAATTATTTAATCACTTATTGGCTTAATCATTAATCATTATTTTGCTGATAAATCAAATGAAGATTTCTTCTTGTTTTCTTTCCCAAATGAAAAAAAGAAGCATTTTCAGAAGGAATTACTAAAACAGAGGTTGGGTGAACCTTCATTGAAAACACGGTGCACATGAACATCCTTTTTTTGGAGCACATTTAACAGGCAGCAAAGCTCTCTAAAAGCCTGATAACAACTGAAGTGTAAGACTTTCCCCCTAAAACACAGCACTTGAACAAATCTGCCCAGCAGTAAGACTATATGTTTGAGGAGGCTTTTCCTGTGGGCTGAAGATAATGACCTGATTATCACTTGATGAAGATCTACAGATGTGTGGAGAGAGACAGCCCAACAGTCAGGGGAAGAGCAAGAGAAATATTTACCATCTGACTATCAGATCATCTCTGCTATTCGGAAATCAGAACAAAACACAGGAAATAAACTGCTATCTCTTTCATTCCTGTTGTGCTTGAGGAAACAGTTTGCTACATCTTCAGCCAACAAGCAAAGTGGCATCTAACAAATACTGCTTAATACCACTGATTTCTCCCCAAAACAAGAAAGAAAAAAAGCATGCCAAAAACCAAAAAAAACCCAAAGCCCCACAAAACTAAACAAAACAAAGCAAAAAAACCCAAAAAGAATCACAAACAAACAAAAAAACAAACAATCAAACAAACCCTCCTTCAAAGCCAATACTGCTTTAACCAAATACTTATCAAAATAACTGGAGAAAGTTCTGTGCCTTGTTATTAAGCAACACACTGGTCTAATGGTTTCCTGCACAACTAAATCAGGATATAAATCTCCACAGCCACGAGGAGCCCACTTCAGCCAAAGCCTATCACGGTGGGATATGGAAGCTCTGTGGAGGGGAACACCTACACTGAGTCTACAGGGTCCTGGGGTGTGACTCAGCACATATAAAATGACTGCATCCATGCCAGGATTACACACAAGAGATTTTTTTTCTTACCTGTGGCAGAAGACTCCCATGTCCAAGAAACAGAATGTCTAAATTTCTGTCTAAAACCCCTTTCTACACTGTTGTTTGCAAGAGAGAGCAGCAGCGTGCCAGTTGTGTTCTAACAGCCTGAAAATGAAATGCATCAAAAGTAATGCAATAAAGTCTGTCTGATTTCCTTCCCATATTTCCACAGAATCAAAAGATGAACTTGCCCCACTAATCTCCCTCTATCTGAAGCCCAGATGAAAAGCTGATCCTGGAATATGTACTAATTTCAGTAAACTCTGCAACAGGATGACTTACATTTCCAACATCATACAAACTGAAGTGAATCATTCCTCTTATTTGCAAAGCTGCTAACTTCCAAGGGTGGCTTAGAAAAGATGTAAGGAAAACATAGCTGAAAGGCATCCAAAGCACATTCTACACCATACATGGAAAAGATACCAAGATGTCCAAGCTGGTAAATTCATGTATCACATAAACAACAATAATTTCCAAGCTTGGATTCAGAAGCTGTGAAATTGTCAGTGCTGGAAAACAGCTATGTTTCTCTAAGGACTGAGGTGAAGATGGTTCCTGGGGATATGAGAGATTTTTCTGCTTGCTTTTAATATGTTTGGTAACTCCTTATACACAAGAGTTATAAAACTTAAAATTGTAATGGGTGTGGTGTTAAGAACAGCAGTATAAATCCTTCTTTTGGTAGACAGAAAGCTTTGGGCTTGAGAAAAGCACAAGAACAAAGATGAAAAACAACATTTCAGATACAAATTAAAAATCTGTCTACACAACTATATGAACACCCATATCAATGACTAGAATTTTAGGATGCATAACAAAATGGTGTTGAAATTTTAGTTAATGTTTGGATGACTGATTTTTCCATCTCTGTGAGATATTGCATCTGATTTGCTGTTTGATTTGATAATTGTCTTGCTTTATTCTTTTTGTAACCATAGCCTAACGAACAGTAAGTTTTTAAAATAATTTTCTTGAATGTGTTCATATTATTCAATAACACTAGCCATTACCCCAACATTTAAGTTTATTGATAAAATGTTTATTAGCTTAAGAACTTTTACAATAGCAGAATCCAAGTGTCTTTTTTTTTTCATACAAACATGTGATCTGCTATTAGACAACCCAGAATTTTACCTAAATCTTCCATTTGCCGTTTGTATCTCAAGTATTACATGGATCAGCAGAGAAGCTGGACACACTGCCCACAGCCAGCTTAGGTACTCAAACTGACAAGCATTAAAATCTAAAGGAAGGTTTCCACCTGGAGAAGCAGTTATCACTTGCCTCTTTCTCAGAGAGAAAAATTTATATACTCTTTCCAAGTATAGAATTTTACAACTTGTCCAACTAAAAACCATACTGTTCTCCTTTATTTCAGATTGCTTTTTATCCCAGATTACCTTATGGAGGAGGATAACTACACGAATTCAGAATATTTTATTGAAATATATCTAAATATGCTTTGAAGAGTTTCAGTCTTACTGAAATAAAATGTTTCCATGAATCTTTTCAATATTCTCAGAATGAAAGTTTCTGCAATCTTTTTATTAAGTCTCTAGGTTTTATTTTTATTCATGATCACTAGAGAGAAATTTTTTATTTTGAATTTTTTGACCAGCTTAAAAATAGCTAAATAATGTTTCTTGTCATTAAATATTACCATCACAATTTCATATCTTTAGAGATTCCAGGAAGAAAGTACTAGGAACTGTATGAATAGCATTTTATTTTTCATCACCATAAATTCCCCAACTACTGACAAAAACCTCAGGTTATCAAGATCATTTTTTCCCCTCAAAGCAGATTTTTCAAGCTGTCTTGCATTTTAAGTTTGAATTTAACCTCAGAACTGTAAGGTCCAAGGAAAGTATTTACAAGGGCTCATAGGGTACCCTTAACCAGCATGGCTAATGTTTTGCAGTGGTTTATGACATTTCATTTACATTGTTTTCATTTCAGCTCCAGTACTCTCAGTGCACACTTCAAATATGAAGAGGCAGTATTTACCCAAGCAATGGCTGCATAAAAAAAAAAAAAACAACCAAAAAACAACAATGAAAAAAAAATCACACCAAAAAACAAATACAACATCAAGATCTTTTATTTCTGATAACACCCATACAAAAGCAGATTTTCTTTGCTTTCCATGCAGATTTATTGAGATCTCATACCAGTTATCCTTGACTGGTGACCTTGACCAAAATTTCACTAGTATTGCCTCGCCTCTCTCTCTCAGCCGGTTTGGAAACAACAGACTGCAGTGGCCTTTTCAACTCTTTTAGCTGTATTTTTGTAACAGCAAAAAACATGGAGTATTTGAGCTCTGTTAGGATGAAAAGTGGAACATATTGAGCATGCTTTGAAAATTAAATACCCAATGTCTACTAGTTGAGCTGTTGTAGGGATAATCAGGGAAGTTGCACCTAGAATCTCTTAATTACATGGATATCTCCTCTGTTTGTTAGGCACAGCAGATTACTGGGAGAGAGAGAAATGGAAAGTGCTCATATTGCTGGGAAAGAAAATAATTCAACAACAGCATTTTATTTAACTCAACATCCCTGAAGTGTTTTAAATGAAGCCAGTCATTAAAGTCTTATAATTAAAGCCTTGCACAATTATAAAATAATTAGGGCCTGATCTTGTAACATTTTCTCTCTGGAGAGCACACACATCAGATTCCCTTGGAATACTTGTACACTAAGCACAGTTGCTGCTAGGATGGATGTATCTGGACTAGCTTCAACCAAACTAGCCTGAGTGCTGTGCAGCAGTAACAGAGCAAAGCTCAGAAAATACTGCCTTTTTAATTACTTTTAGGTCCATTCAAACACGTTTTTTGTAGTCCACACTGCACTCTATCACTGCAGCTACTCTGCCAGCACAAGCAGGAACAAACCATTTCAAACTGGAGTGTAGTTCAATACCACTCTGATGAGTAAATGCTATAGTAATAATTCTAAGCTTCTAATTTTCCCAACTGCCTAAGGATGCCAGATACCAGCTCCCACACTATTAAAAAAACAAAAGTATTTTAATAAGAAGACCTATGTCCAACTAATCCTTAGGGCTTTACTTACAAAAGCCAAGTCAGAATTAAGGAAGGGTAATTGAATTACACTTGCCAGCAGCTTTTCTTAGCTACTGTGGTGGGTTTGGCTGGGGTTAATTCTCCTCACACTAGTCAGTATAGGGAAGCAATTTGGGATTTTTGCTGGAAACAGTGTTGATAACACAGGGATGTTTCTGTTCTTGCTGACAGGGCTTACACAGAGCCAAGGCCTTTTCTGCTTCTCACCCCACCCGAGCAGCGAGGGGGCTGGGGGTGCACAAGGAGCTGGGAGGGGACACAGCCAGGACAGCCAGCCCTAAGTGACCCAAGGGATAGCCCATAACATATGGAGTCATGCTCAGTATATAAAGCTGGAGGAAGAAGAAGGAAAGTGCAGGACATTTGGATGGTGTTTGTCTTCCCAAGTCACCATTACCCATGATGGGGCCCTGCTCTCCTGGGAGCAGCTGAATGCCTGCCTGCCCACGGGGAGTGGTGACTTAATTTCCTGTTTCCCTTTGCTTGTGAGTGTGGCTTTTGCTTTACCTAATGACCTGTCTTTACCCCAGCCCACAGGTTTTCTCACTGTTACTCTTTAGGTTGTCTCTCTCATCCTGTTGAGAGAGCACCTGCGTGGTGCTGGGGTTAAACCCAGCTGGGGAAGAACTTGTGAAGGGGTGGTGAGCCCACCACTCTGCAGCACATACACCTTGAAGCATTTGTGGCTGAGCCTGAGGTCATGCTGGAGCACCTCAAAGCACTTGCCATGAATAAACCCATGGCAGAGCAGGTACACCCCTGCAGGGACAGTAGCCACAGGAAGGCCTTGCCCACACGGGTGTCTGTGAGACCGTGGCTTGTAGACGAGGCTCTGCTTGGAGCAGGTACAGCCCTAAGGTGCTGCAGGCTGTGGATCAATCCAAGCCCAAGCAGAGCAAGAGGAAGAGCTCATTACAATGCTGAACCTTATCTGGTTCAAAGGGACCAGGGTGGAGATTGCTGTGGAAATACCTTAAAATTCTGATACCCGTGATTTCAGAATTCCTATAGCAGGAGCTCCTTGCTTTTAGTCAGAGTAGGAGCAAGAGGAGGAGTTCACTGCAATGTCAAAGCCTATAATTTAGTCCAACAGCACCAGGGGTGGAGACTGTAATGGATTTATGTTTAAACTGCTGTAAACCATGATTTGAGTGGCGTGTTCTAGGATTTACTACAGCAGGAAACGCTCGGGAGTGGAGAACCACGGTGGAGGACAAGGGACACAAGAAGCAGTGCAGGTGCAGCAGTGACATGACCTGAGGTGGCTTTGGTGCCCAATAACTCCACTCAGCACATCTCTCCTCTCCTGAGTGACCACCACATGCAATTTTATACCTCTGATTCTCTCACTCATTCTGTTGGATGGCTGGGATTAAACCACAACAGCTACAGTGAATGTCAAGACAGGAAAGTAAAGTTGCTTCACCTCCATTTCTCTTGGATTCTAACAGCCTTTTTTTGAAAAAAACTAAATTAAAAAAAAGAAATCAATGTCTATCTACATCTAGCTGGATGTCAGGTATCATTTTAAAAGCTTCACTGGGCATTCAAAGCATAATCATACTTCAAATGGTGTCCTCATTTTACACCACAGGAATGGCTGCAAGAAAATGTAGTAATAGCCTGAGAAATGAAACTCACAGTCCCCTGAAATGCGTTGGGAATCATCATTCTTGCATATAGGTTTTACACAATTATGTTAGACTGCAGTTTTATAAGTGAAAGCTAAAAAATTAGAAAATACAGGTTAACCTCTCAAAATCCTTTCAGAAATTATTAAAGATGCCTTACACAATGTTAGTAACAAGATTCTGAAGATGCATGATATTGCAAAGAGCAAACTACTGTTCTGAACCAGCCTGTGTGCAATACTTACACACACATACACCCCTCCCAGAAGGGACTACCTAAACAGAGATTCAGGCAACTCAAAATATATGCCAAACAAAACTACTTTTCACTGCCTAAAGTTTTCTCCAAGATGAGAATAACATTTTCCATAACTGTGGAAATGACTGAATTAAGTTTGGTAATAAAATAGTCATAGCTACTTTTTATGTATGATTCAACATTTCATTTCTCTACTGAAAAATATGGATTGCATTAGTTACATAAAAAGAAAGCTCATATTTATTATTCAACAAAATTATTAACAGTCAAAAAAACCACAATATTTTAAAACACTGGGGAATATTTAACTCAATGTTTAAAGCATAAAATTTGCTTATTTTAACCTACTTTTCATCCTGGAAAATTACTTATATTATTACAGTTTAATCTTACAGAATTTCAATTACATATAAAATATATCGAACACAATTTGTATTAAGTATTGCTAATTATACAGTGGATATTTTGTAATTAAAATAGCTTAGATTTAATTTTCATGCAGTTCTGTGCATAGACCAGTTCAGAAACCACCAATGAGTTCAGGGAGAGAATACTTTTTCATGTTCTTTTCCCAGCAATAAATATTGAGGCAACCTCTTATGTGTGGTGCCCAGCATTCCACTGAGATTTCACTGAGAATCACAAATCTCTGCTTTGCTTTCTGACCTTTCTAGCCATAAACTTCTCCACTGATGTTGGCTACTCTGTTGTCCCACCAAAATAAAGTTCTTACAGGAGGTGAAAGCTATGCACAAAGGCAGCAGAGAGGCAGATTTTCAGTAAATTGTCAGTTAACAGGAATTAATATAGCAAAAGGCCTGAAATTATGAAAACTCAGTGCCTGAATTTGACCCAGTGGATTCAGAGAAAAGGGCGATGAGATTTAATATTCTTGGTGGACTTAATTGCTGAGAAAAAGCCCTGAGCTTTCATGCCCAACTCATCTTGCCAATTTACATGTCTATCATTTGATTTCTATAGTTGACACAAAGATGTCCACAGTAAAGTCTACAGGTAGCACCTGCTTGAATCATCCTACTAAAATCCAACAATCCAGGAGAAAACACCCTCTGGCTGTCAGCTGCTAATTGTTGACATTAATTAGTGATGTTTGTTGTTGTTGCACTGGGTTTACCAGTTGTCCTGGTTATTTCCCTAGTGCATAAAGACTCTGACTCCATATATCAGAAGGCTTAAGATAGTTTTATTATGATGGCTCCAAGTTCAGGCTGAGCCTTTTACAATGCAGCCTGGTACAATCTTAGAACCATGCTTTCTTCTCCATGCTTAGTACAAGCATGTCCGTGTGATACTAAAGTGAAGAGCTGATAATCAAGCAGCTTCCTCCCACCACCAGCCAGAGAGAAAGAGAGAGAATGTGTGTCCTTGAGCAGGACACAGTCCAGAGAGATATGTTCCCAGATGTCTCTTATTTCTCTTGGGAACAAAACCTAGCAGGCTTGCTGCTAGGAAATTCAGAAAACTCAAAATCATAATCACCACAGATTAGTACCTTCACTTTCTGTGTAGGAAAGGTAAAGGTAGAGGGCAGAACACGAGCCCTGAGTGTCAACAAGATGACATGGGGCCCCATCACACTGTGAGTTTGTGGAAATTTTGCTTCTGACTGGCTTTCCTCCCAAGCCCTAGAAAATCAGGACAACCTGAGATCTATAGAATTGGAGGTACACAGGTGATGGCCCACACTGAGACAGGGAAATAAAGTGAGTTAAATAAAGCATTTCTCCCTCACAGTAAAGAAGGTGACTTGAAAGGATAGAGACGTGTTAAAGGAACTTTAGAAGATATTAAAGGCAAGTAATTAGTCTTGCTTTTTTTCTTTATTTAGCTATTTATACAATTGTGTTTACTTAAAAGTGCATCCTTCTGGGAAGATGATGAGCTAATATTGGCTGTAATTAAACTGTGCTACTCTGCCTGATGTAACACCACTGAAGTCAATAAGAAACTTACAAGCCTCATTTCTGGATCTATTTGAGAGCTGCTTCTTCCATCCTGAATCATTTACTCATCTACTCCTTTTCCACCCATTCTTTAACTAAAGTTTAATAGGAGAAACCCATGTAATTAGCTACTTTCTTTTGAATTCCATGCCTTTAAAAAAAGGCATTTATTTTATGCTCTGAATGTAAAATAAACTCTATAGCAAGGTTATGTCACAGTTTATTCAGAATAAAACTAATGAGTTTTCATATTCAAGTTTTACTGTTTGCAGTAAATTCTGCTCACGAAACACTTTAGTACAAATACAGGCATAATTTTAATTTATTTTAAAAAGTGGTCAGTATCAAGATAGAAATATCAACAGCAGCACTCTTCTAGTCTAGCTTTCTCCATGAAATATGGAACAGCTAAAGTATTCAAGCAATTCCTCAAATTTATGTGCTGAAAGCTATTCAAATATAAAATAAGCACTAACAAACGGGCAACCTTGTCAGTTGCAATGCTAATAAATCAAATTCACCAAGGTAAGTTAGCTACATTTTCAGTGCAAGTGGATATATCATAAGAGCCTGATAATGATACAACTACCAGGAAAATAAATGTGCATTCTCTGACCTTGACAATAATTCACTAACAGCTTGCCTCACGATTTTCCTAACATTGAGCCACTCTTCACAGGCCAAGTGTTTATATCTCTGTGGATGGAGAGTTTCATCTGTGTCATCACTAGTCTATTAGGGATTTTACTGCCCTGCTAAGATTAATTATAGAAAACAATAAATTTCAGGATAATAGTATATGAAACCACCCAGGGGAATTTGGGGGATAGGGATCAGAGGAACACCAGGGGTTTTTGTTGTGTTAATTCTTTTTTTTTCTTTCAGAGTACTGATCTAATGCCCTTCACAGCATTTCACATGGCTCTAAAACATCTAAAGCTGGATTTCTTTTACTGATTTTTACTCCCTAAAACAGGTAATGAGAGGCATTGCTACTGGGCTAACAAGGAAGGAGCACCTGACCAGTGTTGGACCCTTCATAAATCTTACCAACTTGGAAGAACAGCAACTTCAGTAAGGGAAGACCAAAAGAATGTATTTTATTTTAGATCAGTGAAATTATGGGATATGCATTTTTTTATTACTTTACCTGGTAAATTACAGACAGGATGGAGATCTATTTAAGCTAGAGGATAGCCATGAAAAAAATTCAGGCTCAAAACTAAAAATAGAAGAATATAGATCTTGACAAGGAAGCTAAGCATTTAGAAGATGGAATTTGATACCTTCATGGAAAGAACTACATGACTCAGTTCCAGAAGAGGCAAGAAACTGAACCTGGAGATCTTCACATGTCCCTCTCTTGCCTCCCTCCACCCATAAAGCTCTGAGCACTGTTCACAAAAAAAAAAACCAAAACCAAAAACAAAACAAAACAAAAAAACCAAACAAAAAAAAACGGGTATCAAGGGATAGTAGGCTTAAATATCAAGACTATTATCTCATCCAGATGTACCTACTCTGAAGATATCTGTTATTAAAAAATAACATGTAACCATTAGTAACTCATATTGCTTACAGTTGCTTTCAAAAAGCTAGAAAAATTTTGAGAAATGTATTTCCATTGCTCTCTGAAGAAGACGTGCATAGAACAAATACCTTTATTTTAACTTATAAAATTTACTTCCTATAGAAATAGACTTTAAGGCCAGTGTCTCTGTCCCACCTGGAAATATATCAACATGTGCAACCAGCTTTGGGGATACAGAATGCAACTACGTAGAGGGCTTGACTCACTTTACTAGGATTTTTTTTTCCTATTGTCTAGAAATCTACGACAATGGGAGAGAGAGGGAAGAAAGTGAACTTATCTAATTATAAGATTAAAAAAAAAAACTGAGTCAAGGAGCATTGCTTTTCAAGGGAAGGTTAGATTTTTTACTTTCCGCCAAACACATTTTTCTCTCGCAAAGTGCAATGTGTGTGGGAGTCTGCTCACGTAGAAAGTGGTTCCCTGATCAAAACAGATGGCATGCTGGCAGGGTAAGTTTTAAATGGCAGAGTGTTGATGTTGAAAGATTTCAACAGCAGCTTCCATGACAGGGACAGAGACATAAATGACAAATACAAAATACAAAGACATTTCAATAACTTACCATCATATCACTTTGTAAGTTAATACCATTCTCTCAGTTCTCAAGATGTTAGAGGAAGACTTCCTAGCTGTGGGCATGAAACCATATTCTAGCTCAATAGATCTCAAAACACTAATGAGGGTTCTATTTTTAGGACAACGAAGCATGAATACCAAGGTTTTTACTGGCATGGAAAGGTTTGTAGCAAAACTCTTGGAGAAACAGGGCGGCCAAGTAATTTCTCTCCTGACTTAACCAAACTCATCAAGTTATTCTGAAAAACTGCTTTTATTAGACTCTGAGCTTTTGTCACATGCATTTTAGTTATCCATCCACTAATCTCTGAGGCACAGTATATCAGTGTGATCAAACTGGGGAACCTGTGAGGGTTTTTTTATCAGTGTGTGAATATGATTATAATATTTTCCTAATGTTTAAAAACATTTAACTTGAGAAATCATTTTAGATATCCAAATTTGTATAGCTCCCGTCCTTGCTCTTTTCACTTCTCATTCCTTTTGTACATATCTGTAAATCAATATTGCTTTTAGGATATTAAGTCATATTTAGACAAGTTCTTGATATTTGTTATTCTCCAAACTTTCCTCATCTTCTTCTGTTTTCACTGTCTTTTTTTTTCAAGGCTGAGGCTAGTCCATCTTTTTTCTAACTTTTTTACCACTATCCTAATCTTTTTTTTCCTCTCATCAATCCAGATTCAGTTCTGCATCGAGCTGTCCCTGAAGCATTTACTACCAATAAGACAAGGCACACAGTTTTGCATTTTTTGAGGCAGAAACAGAGCAATTGAGGCTTCATTCAACTCCTTGCTGCAGAGGGGGATGCTCAAGATGGAAAGACAGCTCTGTGAAGCAACAAATCATCAAAAGAAGATCAGTGATTTTTTTCTCTGCAATGAGAAAGGTGTGTAGATACCAGCTTGTTGAGGAGCTGCTTCCTGATCAGAAGTGGTATGTAGACAAGGCAAATTTAAAGTATTTTACAAAAAACATTTTCTCATAAAATAGTCTTGCAAGGAACTTATGCAGAATCCTGACATAAACAGCAGAATTAACTTCTTTGTAGCTTGGTCAAAGAAATAATGGCAGGGGAGAGATGGGGAGCACATGGCAGGTGTTAATTTGTACTTAATTTTTGTATCTGGTAATGACTGTAGTCAAAAAAATTAACACTGCAGATTCTATACAGTCTCCAAGGCATTGGCTTTATAACTTTGATAGATTACAGATGATGGGGCTTTTTTTCAGTCTATGCTTGCTATGAACTAGATAAACACCAAACACTGAGCAATATGTAATAAATAAGAGTAATGCATAATAATAGTAATGCATAGTTAATACTGAAGAACATAATGGTCCCAATTTAAAATTGCTCTGAAAGACATTTGTAGACCAAATATAAAAATTAAATTACTAATGAAGGCTGGATCCCTCTTCATATGTTAAAATATACTGTCCTTTCAGGGAGCTACATCCCAGAAAATGAGTTGTGCCTCACCACAGTAACAGCACCTCATGAAGAAGAAACTTAAATTATTTTGTTATTAAGATACTGATTAATTGACTTGAAGAAGGAAAGGCTAAGGAAAAGGAAGGAAACTTTCAGTAAACTTCTTTCCACTTTCAGTTCCAAAATAATTTGGTTAGTGCTAACAAACACATGCAGCTACAAGCAACTTCCATGTTTCTCTCCAGAGCAACTGTGACCAGTTCTTAAATTCAGATGTGCAGTCACATAAATATAAGGTTTTGCCTTTATATATTCATGCACAATAAGTTTGACTAGACTTTAAATATCCTTGCCAAGTGCCTGCCCAGGTAGAAGCTCCTAACTGATAGGAGTTGCTAACAGGAGCAGTTCTCCAGGTAGGAGAACTTCTAATAATTATTTTAGACAAATTTGGCTAGAATGAATCAGCTAAGTGCTACAAAACTAGACTTCACAGTTTTCATGCCTAACCAGGAATTCATACACTAGTTTTTAACAGACAGGTTGAATATTTAGGCCTGTGTTTTCACTTTTGCATGTAATTCCACTATTTTGCCCTGACTTCAAGTAAGACGCCATCCTCAAGTAATAGGCCATGCCACAAAAATGGCACCCACACACTCAGTGGCTAAAATCAATATAGTTTTCTCCATATATGTTAAGTTTAAAAAGGCTTTGGAGACAGTCTTTTAGAATGAAATTCAATGAGAATCTTTACAATACAGTTGTAGTAATTTATATTTATATGCCATATTTTATGCCAAATAGAAGCTTTTTTTTATTTAAGCAAAAGGAGAATTAGTGATTGTGCTCTCCGTTTACTACTGCTAAGCTTACTAAGAAAAAGCAAAGCACTTTCGAAGTAGATTTTAAAGACATAAAGGAGGAAATCAGAGGCAAAATAAAGTGTGTTTACCACAAGTCACTGCAATTTATAGTCACAACAATACTGTTTGGCAGTATATCAGTATGCCATGAATACTCCTTGAAAACATCACTGTGTCAACTAATGTTCCACTATTCTTTTCAGGACTGTGTTCTCTGTCTGCAGACCTTCCTCTGCTAGGAAAAACTTAGTGATTCACACCATTGAGCTCTCTAGTTTGTCCTATCTACTGCAAAGCAGCTAACAGCTGAGAGAAGTGAGACTGACAGTATTGAGTCTGTCTGTCTCAAGTACTCAGAATCGTGAGTCCCAGTCCAATGTCCTGAGCTTTAGAGAACAATCTGAGGGATCCTCTTATTTGCCTTCTGGTCTTTGAGACTTAAATTGTGGTTTCAGGCTTCTCTCTGCAAAACCAGAGAAGCTTGAAGAGTAAATAAATAAAACTCAAATGTAAGTTGTGAATGTATTCACTTTGCTTTAATAAAACCACAAAATATCTATAGGCTGTAAGATGTAGAGGTCTGGCTATTATGCTAAACTGTTCAGCTTCAGGCAGCAGCACCTTTTGTAAAAGAAGAGCAGTGCAGCAACCTGGGCATTGCATCCCTCACACTTCTCTGTGGAAGAATGAGCTGCTAGTAAAACAAAAGCAGCTGGCAGTTAAAACAACCACAAGCAGAGAAATGGCAGAAAGGTGAAAAAAAAAGCTTCAATGCCCCACCCCACCCAAAAAAAAACCCCAAAACCCTAATATTTGTTCCTAACATTTACATCTGTATTTGGCAAAGTCTGACAGAATAACCATGTAATAACTTTGGGAGACCTCAAAGTCCTGGATATTAACTGGATGCTATCCAGTTTGCTGGTATTGAGGGCCAGCATTAGGAAAAGCTCACCTTGCAAATCTTGGTAACAGAACGGTTATTTTTGCTTCTGAGGTCAAATTGTAGAATAAATTTGCAGCTATTTCATTTGGTTGGCATAATTTTTTTCTTCAGATGGCCCCAAGACGAGAAGTCATGTCTGTTGAGATGGAAGGGCACTTTAAGGTACTTCACTTCCAACCACTTCCACGAAATTGGACGAAGTTCCTACCACTGAGACTCTGACCCACAATCATCACAGCAAAGTAAGTCCCCTCAGCAAAATAAGTCCCTGCACTTGTCACAGTGGCATAAACTTTGTTGTACTGTTACCCAAACACCCCATCAATTCCACCCCAAAATGTTACCTGAAAAAACCCTACAGATTTTGAAAGAAAACAATGGAAAAATGGGCCAGGGGAATGGGAGCTACGCAGAATCAGACACCTGGCTAGCAGAGCTATTGTCACCAAGCAGATGTGTAGTCAAGCTATTCAGCAATGAACTGGGTGACAGCACCTGCTGACAATTTCATCATTAGCCTTCTCTCAACAGTTTAGTATGATGACATCCTGATAATGAATGAATCATCCAGGAAAAAAAGAGAAAATAAATAATATTAGTTAAAGTGAAGGGGGGAAAAATGAGGCAAGGCTACACAAAGGGAATCCCAATCAACATCTGGAGCAGAGTAACCCAGAGAGAGAGCCTGTTGACCTGGCACCTGGAAATAGAGCACATGAATACAGGAATGCTTGCAAATCAGCACATGGAAATAATGAAACACACTTAGAAACATACTCCCTTCTAGCATTTCTACCTCTCAAAAAGACTGATAAATTCCTTGAGCCTTACAAAGCTAGTTCTACACTGAGATCCTAGCATTCTACAGGCTGTTTTGATCCCTAGCTCGGCAGCATCATGTGGGAGACAATCATCAGAGAAAATTCACCTATCCCTTTTTAAAGAGGACAGCTAACATGCACCAGTGGGATTAAAAAAATTCCAAGCAAACAGTAATTTCAAATTTCATGTTGAATTGAATGAAGTAAATGTGATAGTTGCTGTTGAACCAACATGAAGAAAGCTATGATTCACTGTTTCAAAGTCAAAATGCATTAAGAGATAAGAATGTCATAATTTAAAAACTGAATATTGTACCTGTGACCTAGCTGACCAGAAAAAGCAGAAACATACTGTCCTCTTTGCCTTTTAACTCAGAAAAAGAATTGAAATCACAAAGGAGCTTCGAGCTAACGGTGAACTTTAAGTCATTTAACTATTCCCAAAAATAATTTCCATGTTCACATGCCAGTTGTAAAGAAGAAAAAATACCCTGGTTCTACCATATTAAAAGCACCTTATCTCTATACTATGATACAAACAAGGTTATTTCTTATACTTGAGTAACTGCAACCCCTACTTCATAAGGAGATATTATCATTATTGCTCCAACACTATTGCAGCTAGTATTGCCTCACTGGCTCTGACTGGAAGTGGGCATATTTAACACCACGATGATTTCGTCTCCTAACAGCCAAGGCTTGAACCTTTAGCTTCCATGGCTGAACATACACCAATAATCTGAAAATTGCAAAACTCTTGCTATAAAATACCCACTCCTATTTGTCTACCATAATAACACTTACAAAATAACAGGCATTGTGAAGAGATTAATCTACAACAAAATGTTCATTCAAAAATAATTTGATGTTCCAGGAATCTTCAAGAAGTCCTTCATATTCTGAAATCCATCTTTTAAGAATGTTAATTTTATAATCTAAAAGCTGAATCCTTTTGCTGTGTGCAGCATACAATACACATTGACTACCAGACAAGTAGGCTATTACAAAGAAGCGTTGTTCATGGCTTATAGTACATAATAAGTACTTACAATGACACAATATATTGCTCTGATAAGATTATAAACACAATATCAGAAGAAAATCCATAAAAATCTAATTATGCACACAAAAGTTACAGCATGAAAAGCTAGCTGAGGCATTTGGACAAAAGGTTTGAAGTTAGTATTAATTTTAAACATAACACTACTGGTGGACTTAATTCCTACAGAAATTTAATTTTAAAGTTTTACTACTAGATGATGATCAGAATAGCTTCAAGGCCAGCAGGCTTTTTAATATTTATTTTAAAATAATACGAGTATTTGATACAAACCCAGCTCAGGTTTCCTGTAAATAGGGAAATCAGATGTCTAAGAGCTCAGCGATCGTAAATTACCTGTAACAAACTCTCCAAGTCAGTCCTAGACAGTGCAATGCAGAAGAGGCATTTCAACTATCACCTTTGAAAAGGTGGGAGCAGGGAAGTACAAAAAGCAGCGCACAATCCAAACTGCAGAAAAGAATAACAGAATGAACTCATCCCGTGTGCTGACATAAGCACAAAACCCAAGTGCTCTATTCAGACTGCCACAATCACCTGTTTGGACCTGATGCATAATTGTTTTCTAAGTCATGCCAGTAATGTAATATAGGATTTTCACTTCTCTATCATGACTATGGCCTCACATGAATAATGGCAAAGTGTCTGGGTGGCAAGCTAAACATAAGGCAGGACACAGATCATTAAATAAACTTTTCAACAGGCAGATCATCCCTGTATGTCTTCATCTGTACAGCTGCTACAGGACTAAACTAGAGAACGGTACTACGACTAAGAATCCTATAGGGATAATATGAAAAATATTTTTGGATTCTCTTCCCCTTCCCATCAGCAATAAGCATATATGAAGGAAAATAAATACCTTGCCAAGAGGCAAGTTTGTTGAGTTTTTAACCTTAAGTTCTATGGAGTCAAAACTCTTAGTGACAAGATTTTCATTGACAAGATGATTGAGTGCTAAATTCTCAACAGGACACAAGTGGAAAGAATTCAATTCTTTGTTCTTTGTGGTAAACGTCAAGACATCCAAAATATATAAATACAGATATGAATTTATATGTATATTTATAAACACAGAAACAGGAGACTTCTATATATACACACGTACCCTGGTAATAAGAAAAAATGTGAAGAAATGAGGTCTCAATAGAGAATGAAAAAAATCTGAGCAGAAAATGGAAACAACAAGACAAAAGGTGAAGCTTAGTTCTCTGCAGAGGCTGATAGCTCAGAGTGTAGTGCTGAAGGAAGTTTCAAACAAAAAAATATTCAGTGAAAGGGATGGATTATACATACAAAATCTTGCCGTGGTATTCCTAAATTCTAAGAAGATTTTTGGGGAAGACTATTAAAAACAGGAATAACCAAGTCAGGAACAAGCAATGAACATGCTACAATAAATCCATCAGAGCTATCAGGAAGTAGGTAAGAAGCTGAGGAAGTAGCTGTCACACAGACATGAAGTCGGATTTTCCTTTGAATTTCCCCACTGTAGACCTGTGCTATTGCAAAAATGAAACTGGTGAAAAATTTATTCTGTGGTCTGTGATACCCAAGGCTGAAAGTCTGCAGAGAGAGAAAAGAAAGCAGGAGAAAAATGAAAAGAAATAATGAAGTCTGCTTATTTTTCTTTTGACAGGAGGTAGTAAAACAAATGGAAAAATAAAAGGGGGAAAAAGAAATGTGAAAAAAGGGGGGAAAGAGGGTGAAATGGAAAACAGAAGAAAAAAGAAAAGTGGAAAAAGAAGAAAAAACTAAAGAAAATACGGAAAAACCCTTTTCTTCAAGAGATACTGTGGGGTTGTGGGGTTGTTACAATTGCCTGTCACAGCTGGCTCCCAATTAGGCAGTTCCTTTCAAACTAATAGAAGTTAAATTACTGTTTGTGTATATAAGAGGGAGGTTATGTTCTACATACATATGCCCTTAAGCCCACGCTCACCAACCATCTACCTCAGCCATAAATGCCAGGGCTTTGTTGTTTCAAGACGCTGCACCGAGAATCAGACAAACACCACACTTCCCCAGAAGAAGAGCAGAAGCTCCATTTGCTCTCGTGTTGTTCACATACAAATCCGTGGTGAGAAGGCTTAGGCTGAGCTCCAGAGCAAATGTGCCAGGGGTCCCTTCCACAGTCTCAGCACACATTGGGTATTGATGAGTTGTGCATCAATAAGGCCGAACATATCGCAGTCCAGAGCAGTGCCAGTAATGTCAAACACAGAGCTTCCTGCCTGCTGAGAAACTAAGGACCAATGGTTTGAGCAAAACCACATCCCACTGAGCTTCCTGTTGGACCAGTAGATCTCAACTTAGCCTTCATTAAGGAGATGCTAACTTCAAGACCAAAAAATAAAATTTAATACAGGCAAAAATCTTTTTGCCACACACTTGTGACTTTAATAACTGTGTTCACCAGTAATAAATGCACAGAGCATTTAGATGGCCACTTTAATTAACAATAACATACTGTTTAACTCAGTGGTCTGCTCATCAAGAGAGACACGATAAGGTCTATTTTGCATTCAATTTTTTTATTAACGTTTTCTTGCTACAATACTACTTTGTGCAAAGTAAAAAAAGCCAGAATGTATATCAATATTTACTTTAATTCATCTTTCCTACTCATTTCCTTCGTCAATGCTGCCACCTTCTGATGCTCAGCAGCTTCACCAAGCACCTCAAACCCAGTTCTTAGGTTACAGCGCTGTGGACAAATCCCTCACTGCAAGCCCTTGTGGCCCTCAGACTCGGGAGCCCTCCCTCCCCTTCTGTTCCACCTACTTCAGTGGAGATTCATGTATGGGTGGAAGCAGGGATTTGAAAGATGGAAATTTGTAACACAGCAGATGTTTGTGAGACTTAACCTATGATGCCAGAGTTTGTTCACTGGTCTGGTTCTAAATTGCCCACACTCCCAGGTGGCTGAGAACTTCTGGAAGTCGCTGCAAACTGCTCTTTCTGCCTTTTTCCCTTCTCTCCTGGGGAACCTACCATGGAAACTCACCGGGTGTGTGAGTTTGAGCCCTTCTTTATACTGTTTCTGTGCCATAACATAGTTTCCTTTTCTAAGCTCCTAGGCATGTCTAAACTCTCATTTGAGCCTTCTTGGTTTAGCCGACTGTCTATCTGTTTTATCTCTCAAGGCGACCTAGGGAAAGACAATGGTTTGTAAAGATGGAATCATTCTCTTGGAGGATATTAAATAGTGACCTGCAGCCTTGAACTGAACTTTCCTCACTAGGAAAGCTGCCAGTTTAATATGCTCTCATACCCTTAAAGAGTTCCAGCAGAACTAACTCCATTTAATAAAATCACAGACATTGACATCAGTTTGGGGGAAAAATTTAAATTAAAAAACAAACAAACAAAAAACAAACATCTACTCACAATTCAGTAGAACTCCAGAAATCAGTTTCATGGAACATTTATCCTTCTCAACATAAACAGGTACAATTCTTCAATAGCAAATAGAATAGCAGTATTTGATTAGAAAATGAGGGAAAAAAATCTAGATATTATTATTACTATTTGTGTTAAAAGTAATGTCTACACCAAAAGCATGAAAAAAAAAATTCAGAGCCAATGTGTGTCACAGCATCTGGTGCAAGAACAGGCCAAGTTCATGTACAGCAAGCACGAATTTCAAGTTTAGCAGAGAGCATACACCAAGAAAAGGATGCTGTGAAATGGTCTTACCCTAAACCCTTTCACTGGAATAAGAACGTGTACAAAACTTTCTTTCTTATACTGCAGTTTAATGTCCCAGCCTCCTGTCTACTGAAATAGAATCAGTCATTCTCTCCCTCTTTTTCACTCAGGGGCCTAATAAATATTTAATGCAAAGTGGAACTGCTCTGCTCTGACTCCAGAGCAGGCAGATATTTTAAAGCACAGACTCTCACACCCCAGGCAGATGGCCTGATCACTAAACCACTGGTTAAACAGGATGCCCATGTGCTCCACTGTGTTGAGGGTCAGCATCAGTAAGTGCTGGCCTCCAAGGGAAAAAGGCAGATGAACTCTCACTTCATGAATGGTGGCAAGATTCAAGTAACAAAATCCCCAGTCTTTTTTCAGACTTTGACATTTCTAGGCATAGCCATAAGTAAAGCTATACTTGGCGTGTGGACTGTATTGACAGAAATCTAGGCAGTCCTGGGATTAGCCAGTTTATTCTTGCAGCTAGGTCTTGGATTAAGGTTCCAAATTTAACATTAGCAAAACTGTCATGCCTATGACACGAGGCAGTGCAATACAGGGAAAGCCCTTACAAACCATTTGCACACCCAGGAGCAGCTTAACCCTTCCTAATGGCACTTCACCAATGGGCAGACTGCTGAAAGGAATTCCTTCTAGCTTAGTTCTTTCCATTTTGTTTCATTTTCACGTTGAGTTTATGTTCACCAGGGGCTCAGCAGTTTAATGTGGCCCACGTGTCTGTAAGTTTGCATATGCAGCTATGATGCACAACATGATTGCCTGTAGCTTGTTGAACATCTGCTATTTTGGTGAATTATTTTAACAAGCCAATAGAACAGTGCACTCCATTGGCTTTTAAGTGCTTTACAAGACATCCAGAAAAAGAGGTTACTCTCACAGTTGATTATTCACCAGAGCCAAAATTCCTAGGCTGTATGTCATTAAAATAAAATCTCAAAGTTTAGCAAGTTGAAAATACCAGATAAGCTTTTAATATCATATACTGAAAATGGTTTGAGACACGAAAATCTCTTAGTTGAGTACATCTCAATACACACTGATTATTTTTACAGGAAATCTTCTGGAAGAGCCACAACTCCACGTGAGCAGCTGTCAGTTCTGCCAGCTGGCTCATCATATTGCAAAATGAAAAATAAAAGATCTATAGATTTTTTTTCTTTGGTCATTTTAAGATAGAGTGTAAGTGCAAACCTATGTTTGCTGCATAGCCAAAATTTTTCTGATAGAGAATGCAGGTACAGAGTCAGCTGCTAGAAATGTTTACACCAATAAATAATAAAGATTAGTGATATTCCTTTTAGAAATTTCCAATAATTTTAAAGAGAAGTTTTCACAGAAGTGTTCTGAAATGTCTGCATAATAGCCAATAGCATAACTTAACTCTGGGGACTTAAATTACTCCTCAAACTCTTTTTTTCCACACATTCTAAGGTTATTTACAAAGGGTAGATTTCATTGAATAAAGACTTTCACTTTAAAGAGGTTCAGAGAAATAAGTGGAATACTCCCAAATAAAGGTATTATAGAATAGAATAGAATAGAATAGAATAGAATAGAATAGAATAGAATAGAATAGAATAGAATAGAATAGAATAGAATAGAATAGAATAGAATAGAATAGATCCAGAGCAAAGAAAGAAGAAAAGCAAATCTCTCATCTTATGGGGCCAGTAGTGTGTTACAAAAAAGCAAGGCATGTACAGTATGCTCATTGAATGCTGTGGAAAGTGAAAAAAAAGCCTGATCCACAGATGTCAATGACTACTGAATTAAGTCTAAAATATGTCAAGTGAAGGAAAGCCAAAAGCTGCAACTTTAATTCTCCGGAGCAAACTCCTCGCATGTTCTTAACAAAAGATTTTTAATGTTATGTCAGCATTTTTGATACTTTTACTTGCATTATTCTTTGAAGGTAGATGCTTTTAATTATCAAATATAACAACTACAGTTGAATTGTACAATAATACACAAAAATAATGAGCTGTAATACTACATAAGTTTACATGGCCCAATGGAAAATATGTGTAGTCACTTCTTTAATAATACTTAAATTATGAAATTATTATTTTGTGTCCTCTAATAATTTACTTTTTTTTCTGGAGGGCACATTTCTTCACAGTTTTTTTTCTTTAAATAAAATATAACAATTTCCAAAATAATTACATCAGACTGAAATAGCTTTAGGAGAGGGCTGAATAAATCTGACAGCTAGGCAGTGAACCTAAATATTGTTTCTTTAGAAAAGGGGTTAGAGTTTTCCAAGCCTTGCACATTTGATTTAGCTTTTCATACCTAACAATATGGAAAGACAAAAACGATTGTACAGAAATGCAATTTTCTATGTGAGGGGGAAAAAAATGGTGTGCAATCTGAAAATCTGAAAGAGGAGGAAGCTAACATAAACAGAGATGGCAAGGAGTGAAAATCTGCATTGTACCATAACAATGATACAATCATTGTTGTGATACAATGATTGCACCCTTGAGTGCAGGTTATGAGCTCTCCCTGTGGCGGTCAGTGACATCTCACAGAAAGGAAACTCAGCGGAGTACCTTTGCAAAATCTGATCGTTATGGCATGGAAATCACAAGGCAGCACCAAAATGAAGTTACCTCAAAATGCCTGCTGTACTGTGAAATGTATTCATACCTAGCTCCTTATGCTGCATTTCCCTTCCAGCAAGATATTTTGGGAGATCTCCGTTAGAAATGCTGTATGGAACCAAAGAGGAAATTGCACAACCTGTTGTTGAGTTGTAAGATAAAGCTGCAACATGTTAGTGAAAATGTAAATACAACAAAGGTAAAAATGTTTGAAGTAATTCTAATCTATATAGTATCATATATACTGTAGTCCATATAGGTACCACCAGTGACCAAGAGCCAGGCTGTCTTCTCTAGGATAACTCACACCTGTGAACTTGTGTATTTACCTGTATTATTTATGGCAAAGTCATCAAAAATAAACCTTTTTGCTCTACATTCATTGATAATTTGTCTCTGTGACTTCATCTGTGGGGAGTCTTCAGCAATGTACATTTGCTAAATGGATGGAAAGGAACCAAAGGGAAAATTTGAGCTGAGCAGTCCAATGCATCTTCCTCACCTGTAAAACAGAACTCAAACCAGCTCTTCTAAAGGAGGAAGTCTCCAAGACAGCACCATTATTTCTGTGTTCTCTGATCAAGAACGGACCTTCAATCTTCCTTGTGCTCACATGAGCGAAATTTTCCATCTATTTCTGCAATCTTTGTGATTATGAAGAAAAAATATTATTTAGCATTAATGATATAGTGTCTTCTACCTGAAACTGCAGGTAGCAAAGCACCAGGCACACAGGATCCAAAACCCAGGTGTGTCAAGAGGCCCTCTTGTCTCAATGAAATCGCCATTTTTGAAACCAGTACTGCCCTTACTTCATATGATGTATAACAGAAGAAACTACTTCTGAAGATAAAATAAAGAGTAAAAGATATAGTGGAAGATAAACATGAAAATCTAACCAAGGAAGAGTAATTGGAAGATGAAGAAGAGAAGACTTGCACCAAAAGTTTTATAAAAACATTTTTGGATTGCCGGGCATAGAAGATCTGCATTGACACTAGATATACAAGCAGGGAAAAAAAAAATTTAAAAATACCCCCAGAGCTCAAATAAGTCTACTGTTATTTCGCCTTTGCCTCTCCTCTCAGCCCTTCTGTTGTGTTGGCTTTTGCTGTATCCAAGTAACAATCTCTGATCTCACTCTTTGACTGTTTTTTTTCCTCAACAGCTATTTGTTCTTTTCAAACCTTATGCTGCTCCCCAAATTGGTTGCTTCAGCTATTTGCTAAACCTCTGGAAAAAGAAAAGCGACAGTTCCCGTTACCAGGCAACATCCAGTTTCTTTCCTGTGAGGTTGTGACGAGGTACAGCACTGCTGCTCTGGCTCCATGGACTTCACTTCACAGCACCTGGAGCTGGCAGGCAGCAGCTAGGCTCTTTACTTTGCTCTGAGAGCTATTTTATAATTAAATCATGTAAAATCAACTTTCTGCAGCTTGATTTCTATGCAAAATTCACAGCATCAACAGGCCAGCAAAAGAACTTAAGTGTAGTTTTAGTAAGGTTATTAGATTAACCAGGACTGCATGAATAAAGTAATTTATCTAAATAAAATCTCATCCTTCAACATGCAAGGTGATTGCTTTTGGCATCACAAATAAATCACTTGTTCCTTTCATTTTTTTTTTCCTTTTTAAATCAAGTGCTTTGTTCACTGCTTGCTCAACAGAGCTCAGCAGAGAAGGCTGGAACCTGCAGCCTATGCAGATGGGGAGTTCTTGGTGGGTCTCCCCATGAACTGTGCACAGCCAGCCCAGCCCCAGAACTTCTTCCAGGACTGCCTGAAAAAGCGTAATTCAGCCCATTTTCCATTCTTCTACGTGGACAGAATTTAATGTTTAAATTTTTTTCTGAAATCATAAGACATATGATTTCATAAGACATAGGATATAGAGCACTAGTAACAGAAGACTCCTAACTTCCTTTAAAATGCTTTTCCCAGTCCCTATCAGCTTAGGAACATGAAGGGAATGTCTGCTGTGATATGATGGCACAGGATGTAAGTACATCTAAGCCAACTGTAAGCTACCAACACCACAGTAGCAGTTTGAGCACAGCAGTCTCAAGCTCCAGCACAGCCTAATTTACCCATTTTCTCAGGCTCTGAAGTAAATTCAAACACTAACAGTCCCAAATGACATGGCAGGTCCTAAATCCCTGCATGCAAAACTCCATGCAGCCTGAAAATATCTCACTGCTCACGGAGAAGATAACATATCTTGCAGCACAGAAACAAGGCTTCACACTTTAGTTAAATCACTCCCTTCCTCCATATCCCTTTGTATGAATTGCACCAGGCAGATTCAGCCTGTTCCTGAATGTAGGCTGCAAACACTAATCAGATCTCCAAAGGGGCCTTTGGGATGATTGACGGGGAAGCCCTTAATAAAGGCTCTCTGGTTTTGGCAGGAGAGCAAGCAAGAAAAGGAAGCAGCTTGAGTTACTTGAAATGCTGAGGTGGAGGCGTTTGATAAACTGTGATGGGAGAGATGTTTGATGAGCCCTGAGCAGAGAGCAGCTGTAGGAATTCTGATGGGCTGGCTGAAACGGCCATGGAGGTAGTGGTTAATCTTGATTTCCCATTTCCCATTCTTGTCATTGGCAGACAGGGTGTATATGGAGTATAGTTAGCAAAGTACAGATGAGCAGAACCACCCTAAATTTTCAGTGAAACAAGGAGCTTGGAGACCTCCCTGCATTTCACAGGTCATGTCTGAAATCCTTGCAACGTCAAGGTCCTGGGGATCTCTGTTTTGAGAGCTCTCACTGAATTCTGTGGTAGATTTCTAAAGACATGAGAGGAAGAGAATTTTTAATTTTGCATCCCGGTGCTGTTAATAGTGGAAAGGCTAGTGAAAATACTTGAGTATCTCAAGTAACAAGTGATTGGACAAGAGAAAACAGCCTCAAGTTGCACTACGGGCGGTTAAGGTTGGACATTAGGAAAAATTTCTTCCCCAAAGAGGTTATCAAGTACTGGAATAGGCTGCCCAGGGAAGTGGTTGTGTCTCCAGCCTTGGAGGTATTTGCAAGACATACAGATGTGGCACTTAGAGTCATGGTTTGCTGCTGGACTTGGCAGTGCTGGGTTAATGGTTGGACCCAATGTCCTTAGAGGTCTTTTCCTACCAAAAATCTCTGTGACTCTCAAGGCAACAAGGCACTGAAAATTTGCTGAAGAAATTGGCCAGGAAGAAGCAAAAAATGCTCAGACCATCAGGGTACTTGAAGAGTTGCACTACAGTCACTTTACTTTGAGCAACACCAACACACAAGACTTTGCTTAATCAGCTCACAAGTGGAAATAAGTGATGTTTAACCAGTGAAGGTTTATTCAGACTTCCTTTGGCAAAAGCAGAATCAATTTGATTTTGTCACAATTATTACGTGCTGAGAAAAGCTAAATTGTTACTATGGAAGTGGAAAGTACAACAACCAAATAACACACCATACTAACAGTCCCGCGGCTGAAACATTAAAATATGGCTTCATATACAGATTCACCAGAAATGGAACATTATAGTAAATCATAGAATGATTACACCTAATTATATAAAGAGAATAGGTTATTGCAGCTATATAACCCTGTTTGTGTGTTCTCCTGACTTGGTTCCATTCTGCAGGACAAAAATGGCACTGTATACATGACACAACATTCATATCCCAGGTAAAAGACATGAGGCTACTGCTGAATGTATGGTATTAGTAACCAGCCCACTTTTTTCCTCAAGCTGAACTCCTCATATTATCTCACTAATGCATCTTCCAAGCTTTATACCTGGCTTCTTTGTGTCCATTCATACAGCAATTACAGGTTATGTTCTCTGACTTAGCCTGGAAAGGGTTTTACTTCCTCCCTTTCAAACACAGGGAAGGGAGAAAAAACTTAGAAAAAAGCAACAGCATTGGGCATAGTTCAATCTCAAAGTATTCTGTTCAGCCTATAATTTAATTCCCAGGACAGATCCATATTCAGTGACCCAAAGAGTCTAGCCTCCATCCCATGGAATTTTGCTATTAACTTCCTAGTGATTCCACCTGAAAAGTTCTTTCACCAGATTGAAAGGCTGAGGTACAGAGGGCAAAAATACTCATTGAAAATTCAACAGATGCATCACTTTTAGAAACAATCAAGTTCACCCAGATAACCTCAGTTTGTCCTCCTTTATGACCTAGTTTAATGAAATCTTGAGTAAAATTTCACATCAAAATGTCACAGACTGTACAGGTGTATTCAATGTTTGAGACTTTAAGGTGAAGATGATGCAGTTATCTTAGAGGATATGTCTTACTGGTATATAAGTTGAATATTTTCTTATTTTGACAACTAATGTATTTTGAACTTGATATTAAGACCTGGTTAGAGATAGAAAGTTTTAGCTGGTATCTCAATTTGCTAAAGTAGTATTTACATTTCTGCAGTAGTGTACAATGGAATCACTATTAAAAGATGAGTCCCATCTTGAAATCCCTTTATATATTTTGATTGATATTTCTAAATGCTGACTTCTCTAGCTCATAAGGGAAGTAAAAGAAGTTATTATGAAGTTAACAGTAACTTTATGAAGATAGGTTTCTTCTTGAAATATCAACTGGTAGCTAAGATTTGCCAAGCACCATAGATCACAATTGCAAGAAATTCTGAAATATGGCCAATAGTCTTGAAAAAAACTCAATCAAATTCCCAAAGTTTGTGTTAATCCTATTTGCTCTGTGTGCCTGGGAATTTTTCAGCTGAAAATTATTCTTCTCTAAGAACATTTTCTTCTTTGTTAAAAAAAAAAAAAGCCAAGCCCCCAAAAAAACATCAACAAGGGAAAAAAATCTTGTCTGTATTTTAGTACTAGAGTCATTCAATCCCATTCCCAATGCTCTGCCAAAATTTTCGCACTCCATAACCCATAATTCAAATAAGAATATGATTTAATATAATAAAACTTGTTACCTTACCTAATACAATATTCTTATACAGTTTAATACTATGTTGTATGCCCAGTCTGGCTACCTGATTTGTTTGAAAGAGTACAAAGATCAGAGAAGGTGGAATTAGGAAAATGGGGATACTAATTTTATATAACTGGGGGAGAGGGGAGCAGAGGATAGGGTGATACAGAACTTCATTTCAACAAACTAACATATTACCAGTGATCTCAAGTTATATTAATTTTTTATCCTTTGTATTTTTAAAAGTTTACTTCAGAAATAAACTCCGTGGGGTTCCTGGCAGAGCTGCTCTGCCACAACAGTTTATACCGACCATCTGTGGTGTGCCAGAAGCTTCCCGAATGTTCTGCCACCTGACTCAAAATCCTGAAGCTTTTCACGTTTTTCTGCCAATTTTCATCCATACTATGTCTGTTTCCAACACTGAAAACCTAAAAAAGCAAAATATATATCTAAAAGATGCACAGGATAGTAAATTCAGCCATAATATCATGGCCAAAAGAAAAGACCAAAGACTACAGTAATCTGGGTCTGTGAGCTGTAATCGCTGGGGACAGTTGCATACTCTGAAAATAGAATTGTTAAAGAGCAAATGGGCTCCTGCCTTTACCAGGGACACAGCACACACAAAACTTGCTGTCATTTTCTTTCAGCACACAATAATGTCAGGCCAGATGTAAGGCTGATTTCTATTTCCATAGGTGACCAAAACCTTTTTGTCACCACACACAACATTTCTTCTGTCAGCATTTCACTTTCTCACATGTAAAGCATAGAAAATATAATTATGCTTTGATAACATTTTGTCAATTTGCAATAAATGAAGACTCTCTTCTGGAAAACACAGCAGATGAGAAAGTGCAAGAGAAAAAGGCACTAAATTAATTGAACCACTGCTCACCAGCAACAGGAAGGGCCACGATTCAGGAGAGGACTCAAATTTTTGCTGCAGGGAAATGAACTACCAAAAAACTATGGAAGCCTAGGGTGATCTACTAAAAGCTCATATAGAAGAGCAGCAGTGTAACAGTCAGAAGCCATGTGAGCAACTCTACAATAATTTCCTTTTCAAGAACTAATAATTAAACGCCGTCAAAAATTTAGTCCAGCTGTTCCTGTACAATTCCAGTAATGCTAGACAAGTCCTGAAGGATCTAGATTCAGGTTAATTTTTTCCTGGTTAAGCTGTATTTAAAGCAGATTATAAAAATGCTGTCTGCTAAGACAACATTGATGCCACAAAATAGATAGCTGTAATCAATCAATATCTTATAAATCCATCTGACACTTGAGTAATAATATCCAACTTGCTCTTATGAATAGCTGCCCACTGCTGCTTTTAGACCAAGATGCTGTCAAATACTTCTCCCTGGCCACTTCCAGCACAGAGAGCTTCTTTTACATCCCCAAATGCCCCTTTAATTGTGGTTGTCCCAGCCCCAACCTGTTGAGCTTGCAGCCATCATCCAGCTGGGCACCCAAGAACAGTCAGGTTTCGCAGGGCCCCAGGGAGAGCTTTTCTAATAGACCCTCTCTATTCTTGAGCAACACTAGCAACATGATTTAAAGGGAAGTGTAATTTCCAAGCCCTTCATGGAATAAGCCTCCTCTGTGATCAGAAAGGGCTGCATTCCATATTTGTTTTGCCATGGTATAATCCAAATCTGAGTCTACTCCTAACCAGGATGTTGAGATCCAACAGTTTAAATGCTTATCTTGGGCTGGGTTCTGCAGAAAATTTCCAGAAATGCTTTTCAACATATATGTTTAAATGATATTAAAGAAAAGCAAATATATATGTCAAGCACCCACTGGTAGTGGAGTTTTAAGAATTTGAGGAGGGTGGTGTAGGTGGTAGGTTGGTTTGGGAGTTTCCTTTGCTTTGTCTATCTCAGCTAAAGGATTTTGTCGACTTGCTTGGAATTCATACCTTGTGTAAGCCCAGTTTTTAAGAGTCATTTAGCTGAAATATTCTCAGCATGCATTCTCAAACAAGTTTTTATAACTCCTGCAGCTCCTGTGAAAGAGCTGAGTGTTCAAAAGCCAAAGACTTTTTCTAACTTTCCTCACATACCCTTTGAACTTTTTAAATGGGTAATGAATTTTCACAGCTACATGCTTCAGCTGGTTTCCTTGGATTGGATGCTGATATTAAGAACACCACCAGCTGTCACTTCCTCTACCAGACTCTAGACAATGACTCAGAAGTGTGTTGGCCTTTGCATGTATTATCCAGCTTCTGCCAGCGCAGTGGTATCAAACCTTCATTAACAATTCCCATGTTACTGGATCAAGTATGCCTTAAAATAATGCACAGACGAGCTTCCATACTGGGCCTTTTACCCTATATTCTCTCCCCTGCTATTGTTGTCATATTTACCTTTACCATTACTTTTGTAAATTTTATCAGAGTCTTTTAGACCACACCAGGAGTTTGTAAGTTGTTGGACAAGGGCCTATGAGAAGCAGCATGTCAACAAAAACAAAATACACCGGTTTCAAACGAGCACTCGCTGCATGTTCCACAATAGTAAAAATATTTTCAAAAGCTGAACACATTCTCCTGCCATTAGCAGCATTTTGTTCCCTGTGACTGTACTGGGTTACCTTTCCCTCATGCACAGCTGTCTGACTGACCTCTGCCATAAACTGCCTCTAGTAACAGATTACTTTGTCCATATCAAAAGCTGCTACTGATTCTTTTCTCCATATAAAAATAGTTCTCTCTCCTTTTGGCCTACATGCATCTTTCCCACTGACAGTCTTCCTTTTATTTTTCTTTTTTTTCATTGCCTCCCCCACAAGAGAGACTCCAAATGTTTACATTTCTTAATTGAATTTGTGTAGAAAGGAAGTCCAAGTGAACTTTGGCTTGTGTTCAACAGTAATTCAGATAAGAAGTAGAAGGAAGTTTGATTTTAAAGGAGAGAAATTAGAAACTCAAGACACCAAATGTTATTCAGTAGCATGTCAAATGCTTATCAAGATATCTTTATCACATATTTAATTGTTTCTTGTAATTTGAGTAATATGAAAGACCAGTAATAAAGAATGTCTCACTGTGTTTCTTTTTGAAGCACTGTCTGAAACCCTGAAACATTTAAAAAGGATACTATAATTAGACTTGGCTGGAAACTTTTTGATTAAACACTTTTCATTTGAAAAATGCTGATTTGTTAGAAGTGCAACTTTTTGCAGAAATGTATGTGTCTTAATGAAACTTTAACGAGAAAAGCTTCTTAAGTCAAAACCAGAGACAGCCAGAGATGAAGCGTGACAACACTGAGCTCACAAAGGTAAGACGTTCTGCTGTGTCCTGAGACAGTGACCTAAGAGGCTGTTTCACTTTGGGATCCCTGTAAATGATAAAGGATAAACTGCCACAGTATTAGACATTTACTGGCAGCCTATCTTTTCTTCCACATCTGATCTTGTCACCTATTTTCTCCGTAGCCGTCTAAGCACTTACTTATTGTGGCAACTGGCACTTCAACCTTATTACATTGTCCTGACTTACTGCATTGTCCTTGGCTATCCCAGTTCACTAGAATCTAAATTTTGTATACTTCTGAATGTGTAACACTTTATTCCATTAGGTCACCCTCCACAATGTACCCAAATTTAGGGGAGCCTCTTTAGTTGGGTGGCTTTCTTTAACCGGTCTTTTTTTGAACCAGTTCAAGACAGCATTTTCTTCATGTCGCTCAATTATACCAAGGATAAACCCCTCAAATTCTGCATGACTTTGAGAGTTCACAGAGCTATCTTAAAAGTTTCATCTGCAATAAAAAAATACAAGTAAACCAGTCAGTCAGTCAACCAGTCAATTAAGACTGAAAAACCACTGTGACCTTTTCAATCTACTTTAGAAATTCATAAAGGGTTGCTTTCCAGAATGAGTAGGATTGCTTGATAAAGTGTAATAGACTGAAGCCAAAACTAACAAGATCTTTGAAGGTCTTGAATAGTCTGCTTCCAGTGAAGTCTAGAGTCTCCCAGACTTGTTACCTGGCACACGAGCTATACCATCAGTTCTCATGAACAGATTGTGAAATTTGCAATTTCCTAGGAAAAATTTTTGTGCTGCAATCTACCCTGGTTTTTTTTCTGTTGTCAGGCTGCTCACTTCTCATGCCAGCTGCTCCACCCACCTGTTCCCCTGTGTATAACTTAATAATCTCCGTTTGATATAAACTGGAGCAGACCGAGGAAGTGTAAACTTTCAGTGTAGGATGATAGCATGGGGCGATTCTGGGGGAGTAGAATGTCTGGCAGTATACATTCAGCAGGCACAAGATTTTGATCAGCAGTAATGAATATATTGCTTCAGGAATAATCTTCATTAAGTTGGTTGGTGTTGTGGGAATTGATTCTACAAGGTGCTGTTCATCTTGTAGCCACACGAACATTTTTTGAGCAAATGAAATGTTCTTCTCCACTTTCCCATCTTCTAGCATTCCTCAGAAGTCACAGCAAGGATTCTGTATCCAAGCAGGAATTCTAACTCCTACAGTCAGATGAACAAACTGAAGGACACATTTTCCAATCTTTGATCAGAACCCACCCTTCCCACGCCATAAAAACACCCTACTCCCACACCACTTTAAATCTCCTATGGTACTTCCCAAAGTCTCGGTTTGAAAAGATGGTGAGGATTTCCTAGAGCTTTAATAACTCACTCACTTTCAATCCAGTGGTATGAGTTCTTTGGTGAAAAGTGACTTACTCTCATAGGAAATGGTGGTCTTTCTTCAAATGTCAGCTGCTGGAAAGCTCAATGTCAAAGTAGCAGGAAAGCTGAACAGACTCCCCTCCATTCTGAAAGAGAACTCTCAATTTGTGGTTTGTCCCATCTTTCATAAGAAGGTGAGAAAGACATTTTAGATTCTCTTATTTCTCTCCATTGACTAATGAGGCAATCTAGATCAGCAGATTGAAGTAAATGTCTAACTTTAGAGATAAACTTTTAAAGTTGGAGTATGACGTGAAGTCAACCCTAGAAAATTCTTGCATCTATCACTGCATACATGCACAAATATCTGTATGACATTGCATAAGAAATGCCTATGTACTTTCATATCAATATTGTTTCAAGTCTTTGAAGATCAGTTTTAAGTACATGAATTATCAAGATTATCTTTAAATACTTTATTAATTAAATGAGAAAGTTTTCTCAGTTTTCTCAGTCTGGTGAAAAATGTTTCCCCTTTAAAACCAAGAAACACAGAACAAATTAGTTTTCTAATTTTAGATTTGTATATCTTGGTTTTGATTCCACATTTGTTTAATTGCATTTATAAGTATTGGTAAGGGGTTTAGAAAATGAACAAAGGTCATTAGCTAAGTAACTTAAACAACTTGTGTGTTTTACAGAATCAGAGAATGGGTAAGATTGGGAGAGACTACAGTGGGTCACCTGGTCCAATCTTCCTGCTCAAGCAGGGTCACCCCAGAGTGCACGGCATGGGATTGTGTCCAGACAGTCCTTAAATATCTCCACCAAGATATCTCTACAACCTCTCTGGGCAATCTGCTCCAATGTGTGGTCACTGCACAGTAAAGTTCTTCCATGTTCAGGTGGAAGTTCCTGTGCATCCGTTTCTGCCCGTTCCTCTTGTCCTATTGCTCAGCACCACTGAGCAGAGCCTGGTCCATCCTGCTGGCACCCTCTTTTCAGGTACTGACAGACATTGATGAGGTCCCCTCTCAGTCATCTCTTCTCAAGGCTGAACAGGCACAGTGCCCTCAGCCTTTCCTTGTAAGAAAGGTGTTCCAGTCCCTTCATCATCTCTGCTGCCCTTTGCTGGAGCTGCTCCAGGATTTCCAGGTCTCCCTTGTACTGGGAGCCCGGCTCTGGACACAGCACTCCAAATGTGGTTTTACCAGGGCTGAGCAGAGGGGCAGGATCACCTCCCTTGACCTGCTTTGTAGTGTATCCAAATATTTCACCTTACTTTGTCCAAAAGTGCCACTGCCTTTACTAGATTATTTAGGCAAGTAAAATGAGCAGAAGTTATCTGCCACAACTCTTAATTAGAGGGATAACTCACTAGTGGAATCTATGTGGAGTCAGAAGTTTAAATCTGGATAATTAAATACCTACATGCATCTGGGTTTCAATGTCCTTAACATGCTGCATTTGCTCTTCTACTGGTCTCAGTGCCAAGTTAACTCGGCATCTCCCATTTATCTGTCTGGATAAAAACTCCATTAAGGCTGGCAGTACCTCTAAGGATTAACAGTTGGGAACACAGCTAAATAAAGAGGTGTAGAGTCCATTGGGACTACAACAGTGAAAGCAGGAAATGTAGCTTGGGGCAGGAAAATAGATCCAGCTGATATCATCTGGAGTACTTTGAAACAAGATATAAAGAGCAGATCAGCAGAAGCTTACTGTGGCAGGATGGAATTAGACATTACAAATTAAAGTCTCTGCTACACAGGAAAAAGAAGCAGCATTTATGACAGGCAAAACATTACTAACACTTAATCACCACAGGCTTAAGAGAAATAGCCCAGAGAGTAGTATGAAAAAAATAAAAAATGTTGCCAATTAATTTAGAGATAAAGGATAGGATCCACTTATGCTTTTTTGGAGGCAATGAGAGTTTTCTAGCTCCCCTCATTTAACATCAGGACGGTGATCTGTTAGCACTACAGATACCTGCATTTCATTTATTACTTCCCTGCATAGAAATACTTCAGTGTGGTCTCTCTAATTATTACATATTCACGATGTGTGTGCAGGTCCTTCTCTCCCAAAGAACTTTTCTAATGCTCAGCTGAGTATTTTTCCAGGGGATTCCATACTTCAGTGATCTGAAGGTACAGCACTTTTTTCTAAAATCTGACCAACCATTGCTACTAATTTTCCTCTAAATATCCAATTCTGTACTTTAGATGTTGTCACACAAGGTGGCAGACAGGAGCTCCTGTAACAAACCTGGAAGAATTTTTATTTCTGTAACTGTGACAAGATGCAGTTCTAAAATCCCCACACTTTAACCACACCCAAACACACAAACAGCATATTCCAGCTTATTTTACAATGCACCACATGATGGCTCTTTCCAAAAACCTTCACCTGGGGTCTACATCCACATATATTGACATGGATACATGGATTACGATTCTAAAATATTAACAGCTGTTCTGTGTGGGCCTGATAAATACTCCTTACATGTATGACACAATTTGTTAAATTATTTCACTCTTACACTTAGGAAAGAACAAATTCTGCCAACATTTATGTATGTGCTTGGCTTTACCAGCCTGACTACTCCTGGCATCAAGTATGATTTTCATAAGATCAAGGCCTAAGATATCATATGCAATAACTTGGAATAGAAATGCTTTCTAAAAAAATAACACTTGCCCTAGCTGAAAGCTACTGAGATTTCATCATGATTATCATCAGCAGCCTAGTGAATAAACATGAGACACTCAGGCATTTACTCTGGTCAGGCATCAGGGAGGAGAACAATGTGAAACAAAGAAGGGAGAAATGAGGCAGAAGGGTAGAAATGGCTCTTTATAGCTTCCAAGTGTTGCAACTTACTCAGAAATGTCTGGTTATTCTTAGTGAAAAGTCAGGAAGGCCTATAAAAGGGCCAAATGTATTTGTTGAGATGGAATTTAGTGCTAGACAGATGTTGAAAGTAAAACTCTGTAGTCACAGTAGCTTTACTTCTGAGTACCACACCTGATTACTGCAGGGTTATTTAATGTATCTACCAGGAAAAACAGATCTGTGTCTAAAGGTTTTCTCTTTCTTGTTATTGTAATGGAAGAGAGTATATGATAGGATACAGGTGATTAATAATCTCATGATGCTCCAAGTCTGATATGACCTAGATTTCCAAAAAGTGGGTGTTTACTAAAATGAATAATTTAACATCCCAAAAAATACAGGGAAGCTGTGTCATAGTGTGGCTTGAAAATCAGTCCAGTTTATTCTATAATTTCTTTGATGACAAAGAATATGTCTTTTTAATAACTTTGCTGCTTTTCAGTGCCTGCTTCAGAGTTTTTTCACAGCTGCTGCTTCTCATCATTAGACCTTCTCTTCTTAAATCACCCTCTCCTTTCCTATCAAATCACGATTTCCATAAGGGATCTATTACTATATCCCTGCACTGAGAGGATCTGAAGAAGGCATTCCCTAAATAACCTCAAGTTACTGGGAAATTTAAAATGGTAAGTCATGGACAAACTAAACTAGTGACTTCTACTCTTCCTACTGAAAAACTCAAATTTTTGCATCTGTGAAAGGGGGCTCCAGGCTGTCAAATTCCTTGTACATTCTTCTAGTAACAACTTACTTAAATTTTTTCTCATTTTAAATGTTTTCTATACCTTAACTGCACAATCTGGGATTCCTTTCCAGCCATTTGGTCTCACTGCAGCCTCTGCATCCTGCCACCATGTCAAGACAGGCGTTCACAAACTTCCTGATTCTCCCCACCACTTTTTCCCATTCCTTACTTCCCATGGGAAGAAAAACAGACATGAAGGATGGGAGAGGGGTGTACTATGCTGTGGCCAACCTTCAAGTGGGACAATCAATGTGATCAGGTCCCAGTGTTTAGACATAGTCATTAGTCATCCCGTGTTTAGAGTAAAACAGTCACCCTTCACACAAAATGAGGAGGTGTTGGAAGTGATCAGTGTCCAGCTCCTTCCTTTAATGAGGGATAGGCCCAGGAATATCATCCTGGAAAATCCCTGGTAACAGAATCATTGAAATGTGGATCACAAGCAGAGTAAGTTATGTCACTAGGACTTTTCCTGTTGTTGAGGAAGTTATTCCTTATTGCTAATGTCTAAATTAGCCACACTGGAATTGCTTTCTAATTTCCAGATGCATGTGGGTGAGAGGCATGGAAAAGGATTAAGGGACCTAGCATGAAGGTGTTCCAAAAGTTACTCGTGGGCCAGCTTGCAAGGGCTAAAGCTACTGCAAGGAGCAGCTTGCTTAGCTGTGGTCCCAGGTCTGAAGAGACTTGTAAAGAAAAATTGGCTCAACAGTAAAGGGCATAATTTCTGGAAGATAAATGACGTTTTCCACAGGGTGTTGTAGGAGAAGGAATAAAGTGTACAATAATTGTCCACTGCTTGTGAAACCATTGAACCACTTTGTGGTTTCTTTCTTTCTTCCCTTTTTATTTCTTCATTACCATTCAAAGAGGTTTCTAAAAACTATACCACTGCTAAAGCTTATAACTTCCTGCTGTGATTTGTGGGCAACTACACTGTTGTGCTCCTCTACTTCTTGGCAGTGAAGAACAAAGGAAGAAGTTGGAAGTGTCTTCCTGAGACACTACAGGAAGAGACAGAAGATAATGAATTGCATTGCTACATTAGGTAGTAAAAGACTTCAAATTCCCTTAAAATACGTTTCTGAGACAAGCAAAGGCAGTAGGGTCACTGAATAAATGATCTTTTCCTTGAAAACTGTTAGGAGAGACAATCACAAAGAGAATATTAAAGTTCTTAAAGTGTTGATAAGATTATGGCATTTCCTCTATGAGAAGATCTGGTTTGGAAGGAGATGTGCTCCTGAGAATAAATTATATTATCAAACCAGCTGCTGATCATAGGAAATGGAAGCCTGCTTCATCTGACCTTTCTGTCTCTATAAACAAAATTGCACACTATGCAGGGCTTGAGAGGCCTGAAATAAGGAGATAATTTTCCTGGTCTTTTTTTTCCTCTAGACAGTAGAAACAGATTGTGAGCAGGAATTCAGGAAATTCAAACCTTATCCTAAGATCTAAAAGCTGAGGGAACAAGTAGAGAACAAGTAATCAGAACTGACAAAAGTTGGTGTACTGCAGAGAATTATTTAGAATTGTACCTAACATTTTCTAACCTCCTTTGTTTTCATACCAGTCACAGTATTCATTAGGTTCACAAGAAGCCTTTGAGAAAGCCATTCTCATTTTGCTGTGGAAGAGGTCAGACATACTTCCGTGACCTGATTCACCTCACTCTGTTCAGCAGGTATTCCAAAATGATAACTGCCGGAAGCTGGAATGACAACCTGCTCTTATTCTACCCTATTTGGTCAAGTTCAATGAACAATGGCTCACTGAGGTATTCAAACTCCAGGGAGAATTACTCCTCCAGTTCTTCTTGGTTTCTCTCAAGCTATTTCAATTTCTACAGACCAGCAGGCAGGGTATAACCCTCCCTTGCAGAGTACCTGGCGCAGTAGAAGATGGAGCAATTGAATGCAGAGTCTATCTTCAAAAATCTGACTCCTAAGTGAAGTTCCTGACTTCCACCAACACAACAGCACTCCTTCTCCTTCCTCTCTTGCCAGACTGTCCAGTCAGCCATCAGAAACAGCCTCATGGGGACACAGAACGGTTGGATCCAAGGGGCAGCATGCAGTGTCACATGAGATTGAACAGACTCCACATCAAGAACCAAGAAAGAGTAATTGAAACCCTGAAGAATTCCACCTCTGGAGAACACTTTTTGGCAAAGAGGTTACTGAGGCAGTCAGCTTGCAATCTTATTTTAATTAAAGCAGGCAAATAATTGTGAACAACTAAATTCACAACATGAAAAAGCCCCACAGAGCAGACTACAAATACTGATACAAAACTCGTAATGGAATTTACAGGCATGAGGAAAACGTGTGTCAAAGTTGTATCTTTGGACTATCCTGACAAGGAAGATACAGACTATGTAGTTGAAATAAAATGGTTTCTTAAGGTATTAAAGCCACGTCCTTGGGACAAGTCAAGAAACTAATTGCCACAAGACCAGACTCTGGTTTGCTGTGCATATCTGATATCAGAAAGTATAACTTGACCAGTCTGCTCTTAGTGCTTCTATCACACAAATGTCCATAGATTTATCAGAGTCATCAAAACAGAAATTTCCAAACAGGTAAGGAAGGGTGAGGGCATAACTGCTGTTCCATTCCCACACACATCATGATTCCTTCCCTTCCTGCCATTGTGGTCACGCCAGACTCAAGCTTTAAAAAAAAAATCATAAACTAGGCCTCTCTAAAGTAAAAATAATGACTTCATAGAAACAGAATTGAAAAAAATAACTAAACCAAACAGCACACTGCATAAGTAGGCAGGGAGTGTACAGGGCAGGGAGTTGTTCTTGTTATTCACCTTTGACAGTGCATTGTTCCAAGTTGTCTTAAGAAAGATTTCTCTAAGCATATTTTAAAATTGGTGGCAGATGATAATATCTATAATTAGTTAATTCATGGAAATGTTTAAAAGAGACATCACTTATCTTCAGACAGCTTCTTTATAGCATTGTATTTCTGTAGCCAATACATATAATGTTCTTCTGTTCAGGCTTTTCTCAGAATACCTTAAAATTCAAGATTCAACAGAAGCCAAACAACACAGAAGAGAAAAATTGGCCAGACATCTTCTCTAATTGAGTGTACTCAACAAAGCAGCTAGAAACAGTTTCAGAATAAACTTTCTACCCGTATATCTTGGTAATATGCACTTGGAAAAACATGCACTTTCAAAGTCATGGGTATTCAGATGTAGGATAAAATTAATGATGAAGACAGCAAAAGGAGAAAAAATTGCAAAACTATCTGTGGTCCTTGATTGTAAAAAAAAAAAAAACCCAACCAAAAAAAACCCACAAAAACAAAAACAATAAAAAGGCAAGCAGTCACGTTATTAGTTCCACTCACATTTCATGCAAGAGGACCTGCTCTGCTTTTTGTAGACCTGACTGCCATTTGCAATTAGAAAGGTTTTATCCAATGGCCTCTGCTCTGCTAAAACAAGACTATATTAGTATTGTACATGAAAGGTATCAGATAAGTATGACACAAAAAGCCTTCAGTGAACACTCTTCTAGTGTTCAGTTTTAAGATATACATACCAGAAATGACATTGAGCTTTGACTTCCTTTCAGCTGAAATAACAAAAAATTCTTCCTGCTGACTATAGCCTCATAAAATAACATTTGGATGTCAATAATATATTAGTGATACAAAAAGCAGGTTGGCCAGTAGTGTGAAAATCCCCAGAGACATTCTCTTTCCAGATAGTTCTCCTGCTATATTTGCAAGCCTATCAGACTGTTCAACAGGAGCAAAATTCACCCTTTTCCATATGTAACTTAGAATCATTAATTTGCCAAATCAACGTCTTCTAAACCAGCATTGTTAGGAGAGTTATAACAAGAGACATATAGCTTAGCAACAGGGGAAAAAGTTCCCTTTGTAATTTAAAAGGAGTGGTGCTTCTCATTCTGCTTCTGCACTTTTTCCCTGTGTATGTATATTGTTGCCAGCTCGCAGAGAAACTGGCTGTGAGATTTGAACCCTGCAGGAGATACAGATGGCTCCTTGATTTACTTATTGATGAAATAAAAAGGAATTCTGCCTGTGGGCAGAAAAGTGGGTTTTGTTTTTTGCTTTCCATTTACTGAGGATGAAATCTCCCATATGAGGAGTGTAGCAATCCCTGCTGCATTTCTTGCTTGTGTAGCCATCAATGAGCTTGCATGCACACAATTGTACAAACCTAGATTCAACATTGTAAATGACCAGAGCATTTTCTTCCTGGAGCTGAAGCTATGACGTGAGCTATGGCCATTTTCCCCTTATTTGGAGGCTGCAGGGTTCATACTCCGGGCACAGCAAAAACACAACACAGAGCTATCAAGCAAAAGTAATCCTCTTTATTTCGAAACAGATGACTAGCTATTTGCATGGTTAAAAATACCAGAGTTTTCCCTGGGTAATCCGCTAGCCAGTCTGATCTACTTTTCCCCCCCATAATGCTAGGTCATTCTTGGATTAAAAACAAGAGACTCCACCCTTAGAGAAATTTTCTTTAATACCTTCACAACACAAAACAAATTAAGAAAAATAAAAATCAATCACCTAGACCTTCACAACTCATTAGCTTTCTTCCAGTTATATTTTATATGACGTTACAAACATTCTATAATGTAAACTTCTTTCTTGTAGTTCAAATTTTGCAGTTATTGGATTTTTAGGCTTCCTGTAAAAACAACTAATGTTTCTGCAAGCATAAAAACTGTTTAAAACCCCTGTCTACCAAAGCAAGCAATCTCCTGAGGAGGTGGTGGTATGCACAGCTTGCCTCCTTTGTTGCACACAGAGTGAGGATTTTGCAAAGGAGTCCCAATTTCAGCAGTAATGAGTGAGATCTAGTGAATATAACTAAATATCTCAAGGTTCTGGGTGTAACAGTGTTAGATATTCATTGTAGGAAAAGATGGATGGCAGGTGAAGTAGCTCTCCCTGGCAATTTTACAAGTTTTTGAAGTTGTACGCAACAGTTGCATAAAGCAGGATGAAATTAAAGTGCTTGCTTAGAAGTCAGTATAATGACCCAAGCCATCAGATAGATGGTTTGAGATAAGAATTAATTCTTGTGTAAATGGCAAGTGTTGACAGCAATATTTTTTTCCATCGCTTATATACATAAACATTGATTTAATTTTTTAATAAAATGATGATATGAAAAAATAGTTGACCTAGAAAGGGAAAAATTTGCCAGAATCAACATATTTCTGAAGCAAAACTAAAAACATTTTTTTAAAAATTAAAGGGCTCACAACTTAGATTTCTGAGAAATTTTGTGCTTACTAGCAATAGCATTCTTTTTTAAAGAAAATAAGTACATACAACCATCAAGCCCATTTTAAGACATATCCCACATGAGAAATTACTGGCAAGGTATCTTTTATAACATTGCACTAATATAGATCTCTGGTAACAGCCTTACACAGGCTGTCACTGCTATTCTCTGATGTAGGAGGGAGACAAGTATGTGAGGCAGCACAGACTGGCAGAGCAGGCTACACACATTACACTTGCCAAGACTCCTGAGGGATGGAGCAAAACCACCATTCAACCAAACTCTGAATGCATGTGGAGCCTGTGCAAGCCTAGCAACGATAAACAGTGACACCTAAGGGAAGGAGTGAATATTTCCCAGGGGAAACAAACATTCACGCAAGGAAAGAAAAGACAGCTATCCAAGCCCTCTCAAAGTCACCTTTATGATTCCCAGGGTATAAACAAAGTGTGGGGGGAAAATGCACTTTTAATAGGGTGAGTTGTCTATCACACTACCTACCCAGAACAGGAAAACTGACAGAAAAAAACCTTCACTCCAAGCAGCTGCTTCCATTATCACCTAGGGCAGCTTCAACCAGCTTAGTCATATGTGCAGAGTTTATAAAACCCCTGCTATCCAAGACAATTTTCCCACCTGGAACATTAAAAGCACTATAGTGCAGTGTTGTTAATATTATGATTAATACCATATCAATTCCACAGCAAAACAATCTCCTCCAAAAAGGTCAAACTGTTATCCTCTCTGTAGAAGAAATTGTTTCCACATCTGGAAGAATGTATTTGCAGATTTGTATCACACAGAAACAACAAAGCCTGCACATCCTCTAGACAAATCTAGGTGTTTGCAGGGGATAGGTGCAGTTTCTGCTCTGTTATTCCATAAGCTATAATACAGGAGCAGGTTTCTTACTGGTTTTCTGCTCCCCAGCTCTGATTACCAGCAGGTCCCCATGTGTCCCATTCAAAAGCCACAATGCTTAAAGACGCTGTCACCTATAATAGAAAAATGTACTGGCAACACAGTTACGTAGCTTTACCAGAGAGCAGGAGACAAAAATTTCCCTTTCTCTCTGGCATTAACACCTTTAAACTTAATTTTACTCAAGCAATTCCCTGATGATAGAAGTGAGATACTTTAACTGAGAACAAGGTCCTGTTGAACAGTGATGAATTCAATTCCCAGCCTCACCGTTCCGACACGTCTTCTGTATGTTACTGTGTCATGTTCCTGTTTGTCCATGTCCCACAGTATAGCATCTGTGTGTTTCTCTCTCTTAATGTCACCAAATGCTAGTTTACACAGAAGGGCTTGCTTAGGTTCTAGCTAGTTATATATTGTACAAACACAAATTAACAGCTTACAAAAATTACTCTGCAATCTTCAATATCTCAGAACATAAAAATAGTCCATTTACTCTCTCCAGAAACAGTAGCCTAATCGAGGCTTAGGGAAGAGTTCAAGAGAGCAGAACAAACTTGCTGTGATGTATCCCAGTACTCCCCCAGCTTCCAATGGTCTGTGACTTGGGGAGCTAACTTCCTCAGCTTGAAGTCTCATAATTGTGTTTAACAAACTTAGACTAAATCTTTCATGATTTTGAACCTGCACAAACCTTTTGTCATGCACAATATCCTTTGGCAGCAAACTCCACAGTTTAGATGTACACTATGTGAACACATTGGATTCTGTTTCTTTTTTTGAACATCCTGAGTGTTCATTTTGGTGCTTTCCTTCCATAGTTTAGAAAAGACAATGATCACTTGGAGCCTATCTCTTCTCTCACTGTTGCTCATCATTTAATAAATCCTATTTCAATCCCCATCAGCACACTCCCAGAGACTTTAGAGTCATTAGTTCTCTAGTCACTTCTCATATGGAAGTCATCTGGTGGCTTCAATCTTCCTTGTTCCTCTTTCTGCTATCAGCTTCTGAGATCAGAAAAAGTATGATATTTGTTTTGTTATCCATATTTATCATTCCCAACACCTATCTGCTTTTTTTTCTTTTTTTGGGGTTTTTTGGGGTTTTTTTTTTGTAATCATCACAGAGCACTGCACTTACATTACATTGTCATTAAAATACTCATAACTGCACTCTCTTTCCTGCCTGGTAACAGCCAATTCAAAACTCTTCATCACAGATATAAAGCTAAGAATCATTTTCTTCATCTCTCACTGTACCTTTCTGTACAGTGAATTTAATCTGCCATTTTATCACTCCATGTCGCAAGACCTTTTTTCACTGCAGAAAGTTTTCTCTTTTACTGCTCTGCACAACTTAATGCCATCAGTGAATGTCGCCACCTCCCTCTCTACTCTGTTTCCTAGACTGATTACATTGGGTAACATGGGTCTTTTCAGTGGAATTTGCCAGGTGAGAATCTTACACTGAGAAAACTGAACATTTGTTCCTACCTTCTGTTTCCTGACTTTTCAACTGTTACTAATATATGTGAGGACCTTTCCTTTTATCCTGTGGCAGTTTGGCTTCTCTAAGTTTTTTGGACGGATTTGGAAGACCTTCTAAAGTCAACCTCAATGAGATCACCTTTGTCAAACACACAACACTGATTCCTTCAGGGAACTACAGCAGAATAATGAGACATGGCTGATTCCTGCAGAAGCTATGCTAGCTCTTCCAGAGTACATTTTATTTATCTATGGCTTCCTTCTCCCTCTAGAGACATCAGACTCACCAGTCAGAAAGCCTTATCCAAAGTCCTTCTAAGAACTGGTAATCTGCCCCCGTCTCTGATACAGAGGCATTTCTCAGTGATAGTTTATATTACACAAGGAGTGGTTCAACACTACCTAAACAAGAGTTCCCTCTCTCTTACCTGTATTTCATTCATATATCAACTTTTTCAGAATGTCAAAGTAACCTTTGCTTCAATCTCCTAAGGAATGCCTAGAACCTACATTAGCAACAATTTATTTATAGGGACTTTTAATTTTGTTTGCTTCAGTCTTTTAACTCTTACATGAAGAAGCCCTTCTCCTACACCATGAGGGCCAGATGAACCAAATTTTTCTCCCGTACACAGGAGGTGCATTACAAACAAAAACAACCTTTTGATGTTCATTGGAATCTTGACCACAGCTAAATTGAGCTAGGTGAATTGGGTTAAATTTTGGTTAAATGGGCAGTTAAAGTCAATTTTAGAAGCATATCTAAGGTAATGTCTTCCACTCACAGAGCAAAAATATCCATGGAAGAACATTGATTTACATAATATATGTTAGGAACTGGATTAAATTAGTTTGAGAGTTTTTATCTATATATTTATATAAACTGCATGAATATACTTTAAATTACAGCATTGTTCACAGAAATTCAAATAGCAGTTGTATTAACCCAGTCTATTTATATAATATTATAATTTGAAGGAATTTCCTGTAGGGATTTTAATGAATACTGTATAAAGAATTATAGAAAATTGTAGCTCTAATTACTAACCACCATGTAAAGTATGTTCCTATAAATGGTATGTGAAATAAGATTGTGTTGTGGCATTTCTTTCACCTTGATTCAAATCAACTGGCTTTCTTTATAGCACAAATATTCAATATTCAATATTTTTTTTATGATTCATGGATGATAAGGAAGGTAAGTCACCACAGGGCACTACACAATCCAGGCTAATCACACTTTGGTGCCTAACTTAGGGGTTTAGCATTTGACAGATACTTTCCTAACTAACCATGCCTTCAAAATTCAAGACCCAATAAAGAAAAAGTAAACTGAGTTTGCACAGGGCAGAGATGCTAAACTACCTTCCTTTAAAATAGTAAATTGGTCCTGACAGTGTCCCATTTAATTGGGAGTTTTGTGAAATGGACCAAAAGAAAGCTTGGATTTGAACATATTTATTTGGCTAGAGTCAAAAGAGAAATATTTTTTTATCTCCTGCTAATTTGTATAGAATTAATTTCATTCTTCAAACACACAAGCAATTCATTACTTGAGGGAAAGAAGTTTATCACCCCTTTCAAGTTGCCATTTGTTGTCAGTTTCCTAAACTCTGCATCCAAGAGGTTTTTTTTCCTTTTCCATTGAGCACAACCTTCTCAGGAAGCAAAAAGGAAGACAGATGTCAAAACAAATCTTGCAGAATGGTTCACAATGCTACCCAAGTGCAAACACCGGTGCTATGTAGGAGACTTTCACAATGATCTCAGTGTTTTCTGTATATCCACAAACTACAGCATTAGAGGTGCCCATTCTGCTATCCACTCCCCCCAAGCACTGCAGCTTCCTAGGAGAGGCTTTCCTGAGCTGATGGTTCGTGTCTTTGGGATAGTCCCTCACTTTGCAGTTTTGCAATAATTTAGCCCCTTCCACCACATTTTACATAATCCTAGCACTGATGACAAATTTAAAATTTTAATATATAATATCTATCACACTTCCCCTATCATCACCCAGTCCTGACTTGTCTTACCTTAGCAGTGGCTGATACAATGCCAATGTCTGATCTGCTCGGTTTGAAAACTAAATTGAACAGCATAAACAAACCAAGATCTTCCAGGCAGTCGTTGCACTTTGCCTACAGAAAAGGAAATATATATTCCCTGCTTCCTTGATCACAGCACTATGGATGAAATCTACTACAGACTAGCAGAGGCAAATGCAAGAGGTTTCTGTCGATAGAGGCTGAGCAATGGGCATCTGATGATGGACAGCTCTTTGGTAAATTCAGATTCCTTCAGACTCAGAAGTCAACCCATGACTCCTGCTAATTTTGTTAGGATCAACTAGGCACAAGTTGTTCCCAGCCCCAATGGCTAGCACAGTATTGACAGTTTATCCAAAAGAAAATTAATTCTCCCCACAGGAAGGAGGTCTTGGTCTGAGGAGCTTCTATTAAACCCCAGGTGGAGTTCAAACAGCTCTCCCAAGTTACAAAGCACATGGAAGGACTGCGGTAGATTCTTGACCTTTTGTTTTCACCTGGGAGGAGCACTTGCAGGAGAGTAGCTGTCCATCTGCTCTGGTAACACCATCCACATTCCAGCAGCAGAAAATATTAAAGCTACTCAGTAGAATATTAAAGCTACTCAGTATCAGGCAGTGTAGAACTCACCTAATTTAACACCTGGTATAAAAAGAAGCATCGAGCTGTCATTAGAAATGGCAAATACACTGGAAAGCATTTCAAGGAAAAAAGAATACAGAGCCATGACTAATAGACCAGCAACACCACAGCTAGACAGTCAATTGCCACTCTCTTTCTGTTTCATTGGAGTTTTAACACAGACTGACCAGAGTAGCCCATACTCACACCGCTAAATATTCAGACTCCCATTTACCTGTCTAAAAATCATCATTTCTGTAATTTCTCATTCAAGTTCAACAAAAATGAAAGGGAACCTTTTTGTGAAAACTCCTTTTGAAGCAGGCATGTTATCAGCTGTACAGAAAAAAAAAATCTGGAAAAGAATACAAGGAATAGGAAGCAACAAGGCATTAATAGTGAATCTAAAACTTAAAGAAAACTGGGTAATGCAGGCAACAGAATACAAATACACTGAGTGTGTTATTGCAGCAAAGAGAAGGGCAGCCAAAATGCAGAATGAATTAGAGCAGTCAAATCAGTTAAGAGAAAATTGGATGGGTTATAACAAATCATGAAAAGAATAAAACTGGAGACAACGAAGGACTTTTAATAAATGAGGAGGCTGCAGAAATTAATGAGGCACATCAAATGTTTGAGATATTGCACTGCTTTATAAAAATGTGCCTTCTGTGCGGCAAGTAGAGCACAGAACTGCCAAGTCATCAAGTGGTAGAGGTATGTAATGCATTGCTCTGACTGAAGGTAAGAGAGGACTTTTAAACATGACCATATGTACCTAAAAACTTCTGGACTTCAGAGAGAGGTATTCCTTTTTCAAGACATGCATGCCTTAAGAGACATGAAGCTCTGGGAGAAAAGAAAGGCAAATCTGGTACCATTTTAACAAATACAAAAAAATTTATTGTGATTATTGTCAGTAAATTCAGCTCAAATTATGGGCCAAATAATGGAATAGAACTATTTCTTCTGCAGGAAGTAAGTGTTTCACCTTTTGAAAGTCAATAAATGAAAACAAATAAAGAATATTTATAAAACTTATGTTTACAGAGGTAAGGAGGTGCATCAGTAAATGCAAGCATTACATCTACATTTATATATTTTCATAGTTATAGGAAGCACAAACCTGACTTATGCCTGATAAATGTGACATATTCTACATGTCTTGCCATTAATGACTTGGCAGGGAAGTAAAACAGCATAGCAATTAAAACTGCCAGAAGAAAATAAATCAGGAAATATTGCAAATACCAGAAAGAACAAAATAAAAAGGCAGAAGACAAAGGGCTCAGAGGCAGGAGGAAAAAACTGAAAAATCCTAAAAGAAAATTTAAACTACTTTTCAGAACTCAAATTTTTCATGACCAAATCATGGCAAAAGTGTCGCTGAGGAAACTAAAGAGGTGAGTAGCAGATATTAAAGATGTTTCTTCATCAATCCTTCTGTCATCGCTTGCCCTAACTCTGCTATTCAAAATCCCTCCCATCTGCCAGGATCCCTGTATTTCATACCTGGCCCCCATATTCTGTGCCAGTAGATCTGCCTGCCCTGGCTTTGCTCTGCCAATCTACACTACCAGGCTGAAATAAAAGTTAGAAGGCAGAGGGTAGAACAATACTTCCCTCTTCTTGTCATTGACTGACATGATCTTAGTCAAATTACATCCTGTGGATTTCTTCACCTTTGCCACAGGACTGAAGGCTAGTGAAACAAAGGCTTTCAGAGAGGGTTTTTAGAATTAATAGCTACATGTAGAAGACTTAAACCTAGTTTTACCAGTAAGAAAGCCAGAGAACTGTAACCTTTTGCCCAGTCAGTACATGCAACTGTGCTTTCAGTGTGGGGATTCTTGTTTGGACTTAGCTCATCCATTGTCACTTACATGCACAATTCAAGTCTCCTTGTTTATTCATCAGTGTTCAGGGAGAAAACTAAAGCCAGCACAGTTAGAACATGACCTTTTTGTTTCAGTTCATATAAATAATGTTATAGGATTGTATTTCTATCCTCCCTGATGTGAATAGTTGCATGAACTGGACAAAAATAGAAGCTTTCAGAACTTTTGCAGTCACAAATACAGCATCTCCCCTAAGTGGCTGAACAGCAAAATGGGCAGCTCAAACTCTAAATAGCAAGAAAATATGAATCTGACCTATTTACTCAATGGAAAGGATATTAGTAGTTCTTGTAATCCTCATTGATACTGACAGGAAATGCAACATTTCTTTTATATTTCCTCCACATCTTCAAGAAAAGGAGAAAAAAAAATAATTTTACCCTAGTACTGAAGGGAACCGCTCCTGTCTCAAGCTCTTATTTTACTCAAACAGATCAAAATACTTTGGGGGTATTTATGCAAGTATTATCTCTGCTTCACAGATGGAGTATGTGAAACAGATTCTGGTGGCTTGTTTAACAGCTTTACATCAAAGAAATGTCGGAACTCTAATTCTGTCTGTATAATTCTCTGCTGCATGATCTTGACCAAGTTGGATCTAACTTTGAAGCTGGTCCTGCTTTGAATGGGAGGTTGGACAAAATGACCTCCAGACATCTCTTCTAATCTAGTGCTTGCTCTATGATTCTTGTTTCCTTTACATCTTTCAACTTTGCAGCCTGAGCATACAAATCACTATGCAGACTTCAAACCCCAGATACAACATATTGGTAGGCTCTGCACTGAGCCTGTGCTTAATCAGAAACCTAGCAGGACACAGAGTTTTAAATAGCAAAATGCACTTCTTGGCATTCAAGCATCATAGTATCTGTAGAATGACAATTGAGTATCATTACAAGTTTTAATTAAGTGCTAGCACATAGCCCATCATCTTTTTCTGCAGCACAGAACACCCAGCTGTTCTCAACTAGTATTAAGCACCCAAATGTAAATAAGGGTATCTTATTTGTAAAGAACAAGGTATGTGCAGCAATAAAGATCACAAACCTGGTTTTAAAATTCATTAAAGAACTCTAAGTTTCTCCACTAGCACTGAAAGGGTGAGATCTCTCTTGTGCTGCAGTTTTGTTTGGAGGTCTGTCAGCATTCTGTCAAAATGGTTTGGTTTCTCTACTCTGGGAAAACAATTTGAGAGTACAGGAAATATTAGCTGAGAAGCAGGATAGAATGGATATATTTTAAGGCAAAGAGGCAGATGACCTTGTAGTAGGGATCTGAACCAAAAGAGCTGAAAAAAGAGCTTAATATCTTGTTAGATAACCAGAAGCATTATATAAATTCAAAAATAAAGTTAGTTTTAATTCAACTAATATTTTGCAAATCAGTACACCAGGTGGCTGGTACCAGTATCTTTTTTGATATCATATTACTCTGAGTAAGTGGGTTTTACTCCAGCTCTGCAAAATTATGACTTTTTTCTTCTTTACAATTACTCTGAGCAGTTACTTTGCAAATCCTCTGGTTTTTGTTGATGCAGCTATGTTTTCGTAATTATCTAATTTGCCTTTTAGCAAGGACAACGCGTCTTCTGATTTGTCTGATGCCTGGGGTTTTGCTGACCATGTTCAAGCTTCAACATTCTTGTCTTGTTCCTGCTTTCTCTGCAATGTTTGTAACAGATTCTTAAAACCTTGCCACTACAACCTCTAAAAAGTTATTCCAGTTATTTTAATTTTAACTTTCTTCCAAACTAATTTTTAGGAAATGTAATGTAAATTGTCATTTTTGCATGTCAACTACAGTACTGTTACCTAAGAAGCAGAGAGTGATTTCTTTAGTTCTTTTAAGTCTTTGTTTATTTTTAACCTTCTATTTCACTACTGCTTGTTTCCTCCAGTTTTGTTTTCTCATAGAAGTCCAACAAACTATTTAACCACAAGAGCAAACCACAAAATCCACTTTTGATGAGATTAATAAGTAGTCTGGGATCTGTGAAGTACTTCCCCATTTACAGCTAAAAATCAGTTACAAGTCTTTTAATGTACAACCTTTTGAACTTGGGTGCACTTGATTAAACAGTTACCATCACTTACAGTCTTCTCTTCTACAAAAAGCTTTTTCCCCCATAAAAATCAAGAAAAGAAAACCTGTAAAACTACTCCAATGACACAGTTCAGAGTCTGCTGTAGCAATCTGAATTGATTAATTCACCAGCAAACACAATAACCACAGATAGTACCTCAGGTAGGGAACAGATGGAGCTGAAGAGCTGACAGGAAAATTGTCTCTCTTTTTTCAGAGACAAAGACACCTGGGGAAGGGTCAGCTTTAAGCAGCAGAGATAAAACTGACAGAATCTGTCAGAACCTCTGTATTTTTTAATAATAAAGAACCAAACATAAGCTCTGTTTTCTTTGAGAAGAGGAACAAGGCACATAGGGATATTTCTCCAGCAAATAGCTTTGGCTCCTTAGGAGAAGCAGCTACCTTGTGTCACAGACTCTAGGGCCTGCAGTATTTTTTTTTTTAATACTTATTTTATTTTCCTCTGTTTTCCATCAGAGAAAAAACATCCTAAGGAGCAGTAGCCTGTAAGGGTGAGTCTGCATGTTTGCTAGCTTCAGAGAAAGGTAGAAAGATTTGGGATTCTTTTTCTTTAAACTGGACTTTAGAGCTGCTTTTTTACCTGTCACTTGTATTATTTTCCTGTTGACCTGCTTCCATTGTAAATAATTGACAATACGTAAAAGTGTAAAGATGAAAGAGGTCTGGGGAAAAGGAAATACAAGTTCAAGGTCTAGCAGTCTCACCACGATATTGCTGTACTAATTCCTGTTTTAAAATTAAGATAAAATGTCCTTTCTTCTTCCCTTCTTCTTTCTGGCCTGCTTTAAAGGTAAACTCTTTGGGCACTAGACATTATTTCATATATA
>VXAX01000282.1:0-10786 GCA_013399835.1 Leptocoma aspasia
CGATGAGAGGAGGAAACTACGGCTCGTCATGAGTTTCTGGATTAAAATTTAGCTAAAGACTGAGAAAAAGTAAGCAAGAAAGGCACAGCTGATGTGTATATCCTGTTACAAGGACGAGTTTCCCGGTTTTGCACCTGATGGAGCATGTGTTCGGTCTTTTTAGCAATTCTAAGGAGAAATGCTTGGCTTTGCTTATGAAACAGTAACTTTCACTGAGTAACAGATTTCTGTTTGTATTTTCTGATAGGTAGGCAAAATATTAGCGTTTACTAATGGCTATATTTGAGCATTTATTAACTTTTACAAGCGTTTTACAGAATGCAAAGCACACATTATAAAGTACTCCATAAACCAGCTGTCCTATGAGAATAATTACCTGTCACCTAAATGAGCCTGGCCCCTCATATCCTTCAACCCGTCCATCCCTAAAGGCCTGAAAAACCAAAGGCTCTGCAGCATGTCTGGAAAGTTACCAGATCTGAGCTCTGGCTGATGCTTCTTATGGTCCTAATGCTGCCTTTAAATTTGCTTGGCAGGATTAGTAACACTGGCAGAAAAATTGCTCTCACCGACATCATTTTACTGAATCTTCTAGCCTTGAACAAGTTTGAATCAAGCAGTGGGCTTCCCTCATTTCCTTAAAACCAAAAGTTTCCTCTGGCTCATAGTTCTCTACTTCTGGGTATTGTGATAAAGAGATAAGAGAGCAGGGGTGGGTATAATCTTTTGAGGTATAATCTCTGCACCACGTCTCTTTATGGTGAGAGGCAGTTGTTTGGGAGAGCAGAGCAGAGGAGAAACTTGTGCATTGCTTCCAAACATGAATGACTCCTCAGGGAATCCTTAATCTGTAGCACAAGACCAAGAAAACACCTTTTTTAATTTTTTTCCCCCACAGAAATAATCTAGCATTAAGTAGGCATAGCTGGAAATTCGGAGTTAGTAGTGCTGCTAAGATGAGATCGTCAACTTTTTTCATGTATATCGTGCAAAAGCCAGCAAGCTGGCAATTTCTGGCCAAGATTCAAACAAGTGATTTAGAGCTCAAAGGGTTGATCTCCTAATTCAGCCTCAGATTGCATTTATGTGTTTTAACTAGTATGAAAATAGTGGACATAAGTTAATGTTCAAGCTAGGAGATCTCAAGGGCTTCCAGAAAAAACCTTGTTAAAATTCCATGATTGAGTTGAAGAGAGGATTAGGGTAATTCCCATGTTAGTCATGGAGTTGAGTCTCTCTTTCAACTTGTCCAAATTAATTTTCATTCCTAAGGTTCATAAAAATTCTGTAAAAAAATGAATGCTTTCAATTTGGTACATACTAGATTGCTCATGGCTTCAAATATTTTGGAGAAGGAGACCCTTTCCCTTGTGGGTGTATTCTTACATTTAATCTGTCAGGTACTGCCACTACTACTCCTCTCCTCAATTCAAATTGTGCAAATTAAGTACTTTACCAGCAGTTTAAGCCCTTATCTGACATTTGTGCATCTGATTTTAGCAAGTTGAGTTACACTGCACACATGCATACCTCTGTTCCTATGTCTGTTTACAAGATGGAACTGTAAATGCACTGAGCAGAAGTACTAAGGGCATATTAGTTTTTGCCCAGTTTTCTTGTGTTCTTCATGACATATAAATAAATACTTCTATTTGTTAAAAAAAACCCAAAATCAAATCACATAATTAATGGCTCTGAGAGCTTCCAGTGCTTAATAATGAGTTTTATCACAATAGTGGAAAAAGTAGTGAATGTTTTTTACTATGACACAAAGGCTGCATACACCATCAGCTAATCCAGATAAATTCTCCTAACAGAAAATAAAGAAGTACTAACAGAAACAAAAATCAAGTTTTTAAAACCGTGGTTTTTAACTTGGATTCTGTTGTCATCCTAAGACTCCAGATTTATTTTGAGTAGTCTGTGACAGGCAGTGGGGAAAAAGCATATTTGTATATTCTGTGTAGCAACTTCACGCATGTGAAATTCCTAAGGGGAGGGAGATTTCTCTGAATAGTAAGATTGTTAGTTGTTGGCACCACATGAAAATGATTTATTGCTTTAGGAAGTAAATAATCATGTATGGCCAAGAAGAATGCAGTTTTATGTAGATAGCATCAAGTGGGTAAGAAAAACTGAGTGACACAGACACTAAAACAGCTTAAATATTTAAAAAATTAGAATAATTTAAATGTCACTGTTAGTGCTGTTTTCTCTAACTACAGTAAAATAAGTATGACACTGAATTATTCGGTCTGAGTGTTCAGGTTGTTTAATATGCTTTTCAATGTTCACCTATGTGAACTAAAACCCCAAAAAGTTCTAATTTTCACTTTATTTAGGGACATATTCTCAGAAAGAGGGGGAAAAGGTGGTTTTAGCAGTAAGTAAGTAATATTTATTTAACTGTATCTTGTAATTCCTTACAGAACTTGAACAGTTTATCCTGGTGGGCTTTTCTGGCCCTATCATTGCTTAAGATGCATAGCTGTACATGTTTTTCCATTTTTTTCTTACATCAAGGCAATAAAAGAAATGGAAAGGTAACTACAGCTGCAGCATTAGTGTGCTGTTATGCTCACATTTGAAAATCAGCTGGGTTAGGATAGAAGAATGTAGCATACAGCAGACCTGTTTCTGCTCTAGCAAGCCTCAGCAGCATTAGTCGCTTTTTATTGAGATATACATAAGTGTGTGTGTGTGTGTATACACACACACACACATATATATATATGATTTGTAGAAAAGGATTTTCTTTTCCCTTTTCTGGTAGCTAAATTTTATCTGTCACCATAGTTATATTTCTGTTAATTGCTAATGAATTTTGTAAAGGATTTCTCTACAGAGAAGAAGCTGAGGATATGTAATCCAGATGTGATACATTATATTTGCATGTTGTGTAATTGGCTTCATGTTTATACCCTTAGTGTGAAGATCTGGGATCAACATAGTCAAGCTGATTGCTTGTGTTCCATTCTTCCAGGAATCTCATTCAGCATCACTGCCCACTGCCTTCAAGCTGTTTGGCATGGAGAGTTTCTATTGAAAATCAAGATAGAGACCTTCTGATCATCATAGCATCTCTATTCAGTGGGATATCTTAAAAAAAAAAATTCTTTTCCAGAACAAGGCTTTAATCATGTGGTATGAGAAAGGATGATCGACTTGTAACTGATGATTGACTGAAAGGATGATGACTTCTAACAAGGGCGTATGATGATTTCTAATCTCTGCAACAGAAAGTTTTAGAGTTTCACAGAGCTGCTTCATATTGATTAGGCCAGTAGGAAGAGGTGGACTTGCTTCTTAAAAAACTAGCTTTGGTGAATACTTTTTTTTTGTTATTTATGATTTGAAATATTTCCTCTTTCTTGATTGTCTTTCCAATGATATCAAGTAATAATTTTATTGTCTTGGGATCGGAAGTCTTGACTTTTTTCTCATATTCCTGACTTCTTGGTAATAGAAAAAAAAAAAGTAACTGTAACCCTAGTTGTTTGTAGTAAACCACCATAGACAGATAATATTTTAATGAAATTTTAATAATTTGCTTTAATAAAATTGTAAAAGCTCGTGTGGATTGCCACTTGCATTATTAAATAGAGTTTTTAACACCTATATTTAGATATGCCTAATATTTTCTATCACCAAATCTTATTTTCATTAACTGTAGTATTTGCTTTATTTTAGTTGTTAACTTTTAATTCTCTGTTTCAAGACCGGTGCTTTTTGAAAACTTCAGAAAAATTCTTTGTCCTTTTAGAAGAATGAGATCAGGGAAAATATGTAATTTTATTTTTGTTGAAAAATCCTTGCTGCCATTTCACTTATTTTACTCCAGGCTCTGAAGCAGAGAGCTTAACTTTGAGGGGACCATGATCCTTACATAGAGGTTGTGCCTTTTTCAATTGTTGTTTAAAGTTGGCCAAAATCTGGCATTTTTGCAGATCTGAAAATTATGTTGTTATGGTTCAGAAGAGTTTCACAGCCATATCCCCTGACAGATCCATCTGCATCCAACATACCTCCTATTCCCCCAACAACTGCTGTTTTGCAAAAATTCTGCAAACAAGCCAGCTTCATAGAACAAGTCAGTGTCCCTTATTTTGAGAATGGAAGAGATGCTCTGGAATTTCCAATACTTCCTGTTGGATTAAGCAAGGGAGAGATAGTAGGGGCTGTCTATATTCATGAGTTTGTTGCTCCTCTTTCAAACAATGTTCTCAAAAATTGCAGAAGGATTCAGAAAGCTTAGAATGGTTAGAAAGTTAGGGAATTGTGGATTCAAGCATCTGAAAAATTGTTTTTATCGACAAGTATATTAATAATTTACAATTTGTCTGCAAAAATTCAGTCCAAGTTAAAATTAGGCACACAGTGAAGTAGCCATGGAGAAATATTTTACATACTTGCAGAAAAATCTGATGATTTAAAAAATCCTCCTACTTTTTGAATCATTTTTACATTAGTAGGACTCAAAAATGGCTTTCATCTTTAAAATGAAATTTTGCAGATCTTCAATATATAATTTGCAGCAATGTAAGCTTAAATCATCCCCAAATGTATCTGAATTTACAAGACCGGATCATTAGCCTGAACTTTAGGTAGTCTCTAAAGATTTATTCATAGGGGACGAGTTACATTAGACCCCTGGCAGCCTGGAGACTTGGGTTTTTGTCCTCACAGTGCCAGGTATGTCCTGTGAAAAGTCTCATCTCCGCAGGCACAGCTGTGTGCACAACATCAAACCAAACCAAACCAAACAAAAAGACAAAAAAAAAAAGGGCTTTTTCCTGCAGCACTGTGGTTTGCTACTGTTAACAGCTGCCCAGCTTGTCTCTTCCCGAGAGGTCTCCATCCTCAGAGCTGAGGGGAACATGTGCTTGTGCCCCTCTTCAGCAGTTTGTTGGCTCAGATGCTTGAACAGCGACGTGAACTGGACAGCTGAGCGGTGCCCCCAGGTAGCTGCCAGGCAGTGGATTAGAAGATGGCATGGTGACTCTGAGGCCACGGAGCGGGAGGGTTGTTGGGATTAAGGTGTTAACAGCTGTCATGGCAAGATGAGACAGGGCTCCTTTGTCAAAGCCCTAAATCTGCGTTCTTCCTGCTTGTAAACGCCCCTCTGCTGCTTCTCACCTCAGGATCAGTGGGAGTTCCTGAGGGTTTGTCTTGTTTGAAAGTTGGTCCATTTTTTTTCCCCAGAGTCTTAAAAAAAGTATTTAGGAATTGAAATTAAGGATTGATTTTTTTTATAACTGTAGCCCTAACTTATTTTCTGTGTTAAAGATCACAATTCAGTACATGTGCAGATTCTAAAAACAGCTAAATAGCTAATCAAAAAAATCTATGACTTTAGTTCTTTGGCTTTAAAATAAAATCTCTTTTTCTCCGCTGCTAATGGATCATATTCATTGTTTTTTTATATTTTCTGAAGTCAGAAAGGGCCATTTTAATAATTTATTTTGACTTCATCAAAGCACAGGCTTAAAAATATTACCTAGTAGTTTTCCTAACAAGGCCAAGAACTTGTGCAGAGCAAGGGGATGTTTTTGAGGCAGATGTAGAAGCTTGACTTAGAGTGAACGAATCCAGCACAAGTCTTGCTAGTTATATTTTCCTAGGGAAATGTGGTTCTTCTGTGAGAAGTCTTCCTTCACTAGTCAGGGACAGACACTTTTTCCACCTAGGCCTTTTCTTTGAACCACTGTGGAGAGGGTGCAGTGTGAGCTGCTGCTACAACCTCATCTGTTCACAGCTCCTGAGCTGCAGGCAACAGCAGGGAGCTCAGCACGGACTAAACACCCGAGTGTTCACTTTGATTTCCAGAAGGATTTTGCATCCAGTGCTGAGCTTTGTGCTAATGCAGTGGTACCTACGTTGTACCACGGCTATTGCATAGCCAAGAATAGTTTTTGGAGAAAAATAAATACTGAAAACGCCTCACAGGGTTTGTTGTCAGGCGTTCTTTATGCATGCTTGTGATTTGCCTTAAAATTGTTACTTTGGAAACAAAGCAGAAGTTACTGCCTAATTAGGCATTTATTATTTTCTACAAAAAAATCCGATTTTTATTTAAAAATTGCTGATGTTGGAAAGTCATGTTGCCTGTAATAAGTGGATGGTTACCCTTCTTTTTAAAAATGTCACGGGTTAATGTCATAGAATCATAGAATGGTTTAGGTTGGAAGGGACCTTAAAGGTCATCTAGTTCCAACACTCTTGCAGTGGTCAGGGACACCTTTCACTGGACCAGATTGCTCAGAGCTCCATCAAACCTGGCCTTAAACCCTTCCAGGGAAGTAAAGAGTAAGCTAAGTTTATCTAACTTGTGTAATTTCTAGGCATTCAGTCTTAATACTTTTTTCAGCACTGAAAGAGTTAGCTTTTTCATGTGTCTTTTCACTGTATTGGAACAGAGCAGTTACCTTTGATAAGATGAAGCTTTTCCTCATTAAGCTAACTAAATGAAAGTCTTTGAGTATTTCATTAAATACATAGTTCCCAATAATTTAGTAAATGTTCCAGTTCTTCCCTGACCCTCTAATTTTTAACATGCTGCTTGAAATACTGGTACTAGAACTGCATGCTGTATTTTACCACCAGCTGTAGTAATTTGAAAAACAGAAGTAATACATGCACCAGACTCCTACTCAGTGCTCCCATGTTAGCAGATATAGTGATCATATTAACCCTTGCATCACACCCTTGCTTTGCTTACCAGATGACCCCCCATCAGAGCCAGTTTCCCAGAATAATACCCTTTGCTCAGAAACACACCCTTCAGTATTTGCTCTCGGGCCAGGAAGAACCCTCATTTTCCTTTGCACTGAAGCTTTTGTAAATACATTCTTTGCAGTTCCACTCCTGGCAGTCTTCCACTTCCATCCCACGCTCATCACTTTATATCTCTCTGTATTCTCTCCTGACACTGATTTGGAGTCATCACCAGATTGCCTTTGCAAATAAATATCCTTGGGAAGCCAGGAGTGCTGATAAATAATGTTGAGTTTCCATATCCATTAAAGCAGCCATGTCCTCTTTGATTCTGCTTGAACATATCTTAAGCTTTTGAATGTGTAATCCCACCTGGAGATGAGTTCAGAACTAGTGATGAAATCCCTCCAAATATGGGTCCTTGTGTCAATGGCTAAGAAATGGCAACAACAGAACTGAAGGATGAGAAGAACAGAAGAGAACTGATGTTGATGAATGTGCCACAGTTGTGAGGAGTCTGGATCTTAGTTGTGTCAAACCAAAGAATTACGGAGTGTTTAGTAATCCATCAAAACCATAATTGATGTGATCCTTGGCTGTAACTTTGCATTGTATGCACTAAATTACAGGCCTTGGGTTGGCTTGGAGATTTGTTTGTGCATATTACTTTGCCTCACATCCTTTCCTTCTTGGTGCTGTTACTTCCCTGGAGTCAGGGCACGGTGTAAACACCATAAACTTCAGCCTGGACTGGACCAACATATAAGTTTTGGAAATGGTTAGTTCTTTCAGTGGCTTTTTCATACTTTCCATACACATCCCTATAATGACTCAGCACCTCTACTCACAGTACTGGTTCTTCTCGAGGAGTGCTAGGGAAACAAAAGTCTGGCAATACTTTTGCTGCTGGAGACAGTATTTTAATAGAACCATAGAATTGGTTAAGTCTGAGGATTCACTCAGTCCCGATAAAGATATTAAACAGGAGTGGCCCCAGCTGTGAGTCCAGCTGCCAGCTGGATGTAACTCCGTTCACCAACACTCCCTGGGACTGGCCATCCAAACAGTTTTGGTTTTTTTACCCGGTGAACACTGCACCCACCAAAGCCATGAGCAGCCAGTTTCTCCAGGAAAATACTGGTAATGGGTGTCAGAGGCTTTTCTGAAGTCAAGGTAGACAGCATCTACAGCCTTCCACTCATCCACTGAGTGGGTCACGCTGTCATGACAGGAGATTAGGCCAGTCAAGCACCTGGCTTTCATGAACTCAGGCTGGCTGGGCCTGATCTCCTGGTTGTCCTGTGTGTGCTGCATGGTGGCACTCGAGGTGATCTGCTCCATGACATAAACAGCCAAAACGACATTGCAGAGAAAATTCAGACACGTTGTAGGACATTGAAAGTTGCTTGGCCTTAAACAGCTATTGCAAAATGCTACTAATTTTACAGAGTATTTGATAATTATTTGCAGGTATAATAAAAAAGAACTGAAGACTAAGGACACATACTCAAAGGAAGAAAAGCTCCCCTGCACTTGTTCAGATATTTGGTATTTGCCTTTACTCTTCCAGCAGCTAGAGTGCATCTGTGGTTGAGAGTAAGATGAGGAAAAGATCATGATAAAGAGCATCTGTTCATCTTTCCAGTTTATCCATTGTCTGTTTTGAGTAAGACCCTTCTATATCTCAGGAAAGTCTTGTCTCTGGGTAACATCCTAAAAAGTAAAAACAGTTTTAAGGGTAGTAGCAACCCTCAATTTGAGGGCTGTTTTTTATGTTTGGTTTTTGTTTTGGTTTTTTTTTTTTTTGCCTAGCCCCCAGTCTAACACATTCCTGGCTGATCAAGCAGCTGCTGTCTCAGAAGCTTTAGGAAAAAAAAAAATTTCAAACATAGTTCACCCTCTTAAGGGATGTCAAATGAAAGGCTAAGGTAGAAAAGTAGCTGGGAATGGCTCCCCAAAAACTGTGGGGGAGGTGGGGAAGGGGACAAGGATTGTTTTATGTTGTTGACACTGATATTATGGAGAGGGGTCTGCAAGTTCCTGGGATGTTTTTTTCATGCTGCTGCTTGCATAAAGGGGGTACCTTTTCTCCATTGAGAAGCAGACATCTCTACAGTAAAAGAAAGAAGAAAAGATCTGTTTGGGGGACTTTTATTTATTTATTCATTTATTATATTTATTTATTATATTTGCTCTAAGAGAGCCTTAAAGAGACAACTGAGAAGCAAATAGCTTCTTTATGCTAGAACCAAGGGATCAAACTGGATAAAAAGAGTCAGGAAGGGGTCAAAATAAAGAAAATAAGTGGAAAAGGCACCAGTGGAAATCTTCAGCAAAAGGCTGGGCAGGATGGCCCCAAGCTTTGCTGCTGTCACTGTGGGGAGCACCTTTTCAAGCATTGGCTATAGGACCTTCCCACATCAATCACTTAATCCTTCTTTCCTCCTTCTAAATAAAACAGGCCTTTCTACACATCCTTGGTAAAATTTCAACATTTAACCATAAGTGAGCCAAAAGCATTTTCCAATTTTAAACTAAACAAAATTGAGCCAAACTATTATTTTTTGCTGTCTGTGGAACACAGAGAAAGCACCATATGCCAGGGAACTGAAAATAAATCAGATATTCCCTAGTGAGGTGTGAATTCTCAGCAACATTAATATCTAGATTATCCAGAGAACAGATTTTCCTTTGAACACTGTTGAAGATGAACCCCAGTTCCTGGCAATGTTGATGTTTCCACATTAATATTAGGGGACCTTCCTTAATAACTGATGAGGCCCTGTGGCAACATTAAAAAATATTTTGTCCTGTAAATGAAGATTTTGAAAGATGAAGGCTTGAAATCTTGTAAAGGTTAGTCATACACATCCCTCTACGAGTCCTAATGGAATCGGGAATGCAATTATACAATGCAATTCGTAGGGAGCCTGTTGCTCTTCTTCCATGAGCCAGGTGACCGTGACATCTGAAGGTACACAATACTGCACAGTGGTATCCATCTGCTATAAAATTCCTGTTGCAAAGGCACAGCCTATTTGTATAAATAAGATTTATATTCGCAGCATTATTCAAAATTTTGTCAAGTGTCCTGAAAGCAATTCAAAAACAGAAATGGCAAAAGTAATGGATATCAAAAAAACAATCTGAGTCAGTTTGAAATTCTGTTCTTCAGGGACTATCCTGCACTGAGAAAAAGAACCACAACAACCCAAACTTGTAGGATAGAGGTAAGTGGTGGAACATCGCACCATGGTGCATTTTCTTAGACTACAGAGTGCCACATTTGAAAAAATAGTTAACATTAAAATAGTCTCATTACAGTGACACTACTCTAAGCTGGTGCCTAAAGTGCCACAGACCCACTTGGGTTTGATATTGCTAAACTGCTGTCCTGAAACTGATTTATGGTTTTTAATTAACCATCTTGTATGTGGTCAATTACAGGTGCGGCGTCAGAAAGGTGTAGTGAAACATTTCTTCAGATGATTTTTACTCACTATAGTTTGCTAAAACCTGTACCAGGAAGTATTATTATAGTACTGAGAAAGTTTATTTTACTGACTGCTGTGGCTCTCCCCTGGCTCATTCTTTTCTAAAAACTGGGCACAGCCCCATAAACCACAGAAGTACAGTATCAAGATTAAAATTAACCTCAATGCCACTTAGTGAGATCATTTAAGCAGTTGGAGTCAACGTGGTTTTGCACCAATTAAGTACTGTTACAAGGCAAAATCCCATTGACTAGAATTATGTCAGTGTTTAGTGCAAAATAATGTACATTACCTGAGCTATATGAATTCATGATGGAGTATGGTGCCAATACATTTTAAGAACGCTTTGTACAATCCTAGCAAAAATTTAAATATTGCCAGTGTCAACTGAAGGACAGCATTCATTTTCTTGATGTCATGCTGGGTCTGAAGAAAACACCTAATGCAAAATATTGAATATGATATCAATGAAGGATTTTGTTTGTTTCAAACTGAACGGAAATGAAATAATAATACTGTTACCATGAGACTCTCCACCCAGATAATGATTAATCTAAATCCAAAATAAAAAAAAAAAA